>BJCM01248488.1:0-13592 GCA_018326385.1 Flaveria bidentis
TGAAAATCTGCTAAGGAAAAGAACAAGTGTTATCTTCCGCATTAGTTAATGCGGAAGACATAACATTGATGCGGACAAGTGTATTACTCTTCCGCATTGACTAATGCGGAAGACATAATACTAATGCTAAAGAAGTTACTCTTCCGCATTGACTAATGCGGAAGAACAAAAGAAGATGCGAACAAGACTTTGCTCATCCGTATTGACAAATGCGGATGACCAACCAAATGCGCATAAGTATTTGTTCATCTGCATTAACCAATGCGGATGACCAACATACTAATGCGGATGATCAAGTGAAGAAATGTTGTTCAAGATTATCTCATCCACATTTATCAATGCGGATGAACAAGCAGAGATGCGGATCAAGACTTAGACTAGTTTCTGATGTAATAGTTCAGGGATAGTTTAGTCATTTTGTAAAGGCATCTTGTCTGCCTATAAATAGAATAGTTTACCTCGTATTGAGGTGACGGCTGATAGATAAAGAATTTTTGTTGTAATTATTCTCTGTAAATCAACTTCGATATATACAAAGACAAAAGCATTTATGAGTATTATATTGAATTGAATGTTCTTTGATTGTTTGTTTCTGCCACTTAATCATTGACTTGATTATCATATTTGATTCTCAGTAAGAATATCAATCTTACTCAACCCCAGTCAGGAAAAGAAAACTCAAGAGATCAAGGCCACCTTTTACACTAAGCAGAAACAAGTTTTTATCTTAGTAGGTTTTGAGGTGATTAAAACTAAAGATATAAACTCAAACTCTAGTACCAGGGGTTGTAGTTTATGTCCAACTCATCCTAGTAACATGAAGAAAGCTGATCAGTTGTGTACCACTTCTACACAACCTGAACCATCCAATTCCCAAGGTAGTTTTCACCCAAAAAGAATTGCCACAACATCTGCAAAGATGAAGATGGAGAAGGAAAGTGATCAAGTTCAGCTTTGTTCACAAAAGAAGACTCTTAGGAAGAAGAAAATGGATTACGTTATGTGGGGGAGTACCTCTCATCTTGCTAAGGATTGTCCTTACAATCCAAAAGGTACTGTCCACATGACCAAGAAAGAGACTTCTAAGAGTCTAAAGAAGAAGCAAGCTTCAAAAGCAAAATCTTTTCCTTTCGGAAGCTCCACATTGAAGAAGAAGACAAGGGAAAAATTGACTTCGGAAGAAAATTTGGTCTCAGAAGGAAGGAATACTTTCGAAGCACTAAAGCCAACTACAGTGTTAGCAAGATCTTTTGAAGGTTTAGTCATCAAAACTTTCGAAGTGCTGAAGGTCAAGATTAAGCTTCCAAAGGTGGTATAAAAGACAAAGAAAGACCAAGTGACTATAATCACTACATCAACATTAGCAAGGGATCCTCAAAACATGACAATAGGATCTATTACTATTGTATTGTATTCAACTTCTTTTGATGAGCCCAAGACCAATAAGGCTTGGGTTTCCAAAGTAACTAACCATCTCTTTTCAAAAGAATGAACTCAAGACAAATAGGAATGTATGGATCATTCATAGTAGTTGTTCTAGGCACATGACAGGCAATAGGTCACTACTCTAGAATTTTGAAAAAATTGATAGATGAATAGTTGCTTTTGGAGGAGATGTTGGTGGCTACATTACAAGAAGGGGCAAGGTCATAAATTGTAAGCTCAACATTGAGATGGTAAACTTTGTCAAGGAGCTTGAATACAATCTTTTGAGTGTATCTCAATTTTATGATCAAAGTCATAACATGCTATTTACTAAGTATGAGTGCATTGTTTTCAAACCCGGGGTGGTCATTCCTCATGATCGTATCGTGCTTAAAGCCCCAAGGAAAGGGAACATGTACAAGATGAATTTGCAAGTAACATCTCCTTCAGGGGAAGTTTCATGCTTTCTATCTAAATCCAATAGTGATGAGTCTTTCCTATGGCATAAAAGAATGTACAAGATGGGTTTGCAAGTTTGTGATCAGAGTCATAACATGCTATTTACTAAGCATGAGTGCATTGTTTTAGTAGTTAAGACACAGTAAGAATCCTTATGATCTTTGGCACAAAATGAAATCTTTCATTGGTTTTCTTAGGTCATTTTGGATGTCCTTACACCATTTTGAATACCAAAGATCAAATTATCAAGTTTGATGAGAACTCAGACGAGGGACATTTTATTGGATACTCTTCCCGAGCCAAGGCTTATAGAGTATACAATCTTAGAACTAGAGTAGTTGAGGGTCAACCATTGTGACTTTCAATGAGCACACTCCTAGTGTGAAGGTTTTGTTCCTGATTGGTTATTTGATCTTGATTTAGTTACCAACTATTTTAACAAATCTTGTGAGCATGTTTCAGGATCTATAGATATACTACCTACAGGTGATCTTGATCCAAGATTTGAGCTAACAAGACCTTTAACCTATACTACTTTAGCTCCCATTGTAACTAACTTTGCAAATAAAGTCTCTATAAACACAACAATGACAAATTTAGCTGATACATCTAAGATGCCTTCAAATTCCATCTCAGATGCTCAACATTCGGATAAAGATGCTTTAAATTTTGATGATCATGATAATGGTGAAAGTGATCAAAAATTTATTGATGCTAACAATCACTCTGTTGAAGACAACATCAATGATGTGACACACTCGTTAGATCAAGTCTCTGTTGATAATTGTGCTAATGTGGTGGGAGAAATTTCAATGCCAGACATAAATTTCTCTAATTTAGATCTCTCCAAGCAACTTATTGTGATCCCTTAGCTAAGGATTCACAAGTCTCATCCTACCACAAACATCATTGGAGATGTTGACCCAAGGGTAAAAACAAGAGGACAAACCCATAATGCAAATGTTTGTCTTCACTCTTGTTTCTTATCCCTGATAAAGCCTAAGAAAATTGATGAGGCTTTAGATGATGAAAATTGGGTTGAAGCTATGCAAGAGAAGTTGTTTCAATTCAAAAGGAAAAAGGTTTGGAACGTATGTCCTCTTCTTCAAGGGAAGACTACCATAGGCACCAAATGGGTGTTTAGGAATAAGAAGGATGATAGAGGACTTGTCATCAAAAACAAGGGTAGACTAGTTGTTCAAGGATACACACAAGAAGAAAGAATTAACTACACAAATGTCTTTGCTCCTATCGCAAGACTTGAAGTTGTTAGAATATTCTTAGCTTTTGCTGCATCCAAGGATTTTAAGGTCTACCAACTTGATGTCAAGTGCACTTTTCTTTATGGGGTGATATATGAAGAGGTGTATGTCAATCAACCTCTTGTGTTTGCAGATCCTGATCATCCTGATTATGTCTGCAGGCTTGATAAAGCCCTTTATGGTTTGCACCAAGGAACTGGTATGATACTCTATCTCAGTATCTCTGTCAGCATGGATACAAAAGCGATACTATAGATGGAACTCTTTTCATCAAAGGAACAGGGAATGACTTGATTCTAGTTCAAGTATATGTGGATGACATTATCTTTGGGTCAACTAATCCAAAGCTCTACAAAGACTTTGTGAAGATGATGAATGATAGATTTGAAATGAGTGAAATGGGGGAACTCAATTTCTTTCTAGGGATTCAATTGAAGAAAGTTGACAGTGGAATTAAGTCAGTCCAAGTATGTGCAAGACATACTTAAAAGATTAACATGACTGACTGTAAGGTTGCTAAGACACCCATAGCCAGGAACAACTCCCTTGGACCTAATCTTGAGGGGGAGTGTGTGGATGAGCATCTTTACAGGGCTATGATTATGTCTCTTATGTACCTCACAGCTTATAGGCCTGATATCATGGTTGCCACATGTATTTGTGCAAGATATCAAGCCAACCCTAAGATGTCACACCTAGTCACTATCAAGAGAATTTTAAGATATCTCAAAGATGCCTCGACACCTGGCCTTTGGATTCCAAAGAATTCTGACTTCAATTTGTACATATATATAGATAGTTACTATAGTGGCTGAAATATGATTACAAAGTCTACATTAGGGGGATATAAGTTCCTTGGTGGAAGAATAGTCTCATGGCAATGCAAGAAGAAATCTTGTGTCTCTCATCAACTACAAAAGCTGAATACATTGCCGGATTATGCACAAGTACTATGCTCAGGTGCTTTGGATTCAGAATGAGATGCTGGAATATGGATTCAACTTCAAAGAGACTGCTATCCATATTGATAACAAAAGTGCTATCTCTATCACCTCGATAGTTCCCAACTCGTTCTATCCAATATCACCCCACAGATAGGTGTTTTACATCTTTGACCATATAGCATCTCATAAGGGGTCTTACCAACAGTAGCATGATAATTGTTGTTATATGAGAACTCAAATAATGATAAGTGATCATCCCAACTTCCTTCAAAATCAATGACGCATGCCCGAAGCATATCTTCTAGCCTCTGAATGGTCCTTTCCGATTGACCATTCGTCTGTGGTTGATAAGTCGTGCTAATGTTTAACCTCATCCCATCGCATCATGAAATCTCTTCCAAAACATATATGTAAACCGACATGATCAGAACAATAGACACTGACACACCATGATGAGCTACAATCTCTTTGATGAATAGATCCGCCAACCTCTTGGATGAATACGTCTCGCGGATCGGTAGAAAGTGGGCATTTTTCGTTAAACGGTCAACTATAACCCATATGGCATCATACCCTCTCGTGGTATGCGGTAGCTTCATAATAAAGTCTATGTTGTTATGCTCCCACTTCCACTTGGGTATATCCAAAGGTTGGATCTTCTCATACGGCTTCTGATGCTCGGCCTTCACTTGAAAGCAAGTAAGCCACTTACTCACATACTCCGCCACATTGCATTTCATAACTGGCCACCAATAATCTTTCTCCATATCCTAATACATCCTTGTGGCACTGGCATGGATAGAGTATCGAGTCTTGTGAGCTTCTTCCATAATCTTCCCACGTAAATCCGCATAACTTGGAATCCACATTCTTCAAAATCGGGTTCTGAAACCGAGTGTGTTTTCACCCAACTCCGCAACTATGCCTCTCATCCTTTCTAAGTTAAGACGATCTTATTTCAACGCCTCATCTTGAAACTCATTGACCTACTTCATCACGTCCGAGGTCATCACTAACTGATAACCCTTCACCCAAATCGGCTTAGGCCTCTCCTTTTGGCAAAGGGCATCTGCCACCACATTGGCCTGGCCCGATTGGTAATGGATCTCGCAATCATAATCCTTCCAACCATCTCCTTTGCCTCATGTTCAAATCCTTCGACTCAAAGAAGTACTTCAAGCTCTTATATTCCATGAAGATAGTGCACTTCATCCCGTATAAATAGTGCCTTCAAATCTTTAATGTGAATACCACAACTGCTAGCTCCAAGTCATGAGTAGGGTAACTAACCTCATGATCACTCAATTGTTAGGATGCGTAGGCTATAACCTTTCCTCACCACATCAACATGCAACCCAACCCCGAGTAGGAAGCATCTTAATAGACCACCAAATCCTCGCTTCATTTAGGTAATGACAAAACAGGAGCTTATACAACCTCATCTTCAACTCTTCAAAAGCGTTCTCTTGCTCTAGACCCCATAAAAACTTCACGTCCTTACAGGTCAACTGAGTCAACAGAGAAGCTATCTTGGAGAAGTCTTGAATGAATCTCCTATAATAACCCCCCAACCCCAAGAAACTACGAATCACGGATGGCGTCTTTGGAGACTTCCATTGCATCACCACTTCTACTTTACCTGAGTCCATAACATTCCCTTTAGGACTCATCACGTGACCTAAGAACTGAACTTTGCACAACCAGAATGCGCACTTAGAGAACTTGGCATACAACTTCTCCTTTCTCAGTGTTTTAACACTTCCCGAATGTGATCGCATGCTCCATCTCGTTTTTTCAATAAATTAGGAATTCATTAATAAACACAATCACCGATTTATTCAACATCGTCCTACACACTCGATTCATCAAATCCATAAAAGTAGTTGGAGCATTAGTTAAACCAAAAGACATAACAAGAAACTTGTAGTGTTCATAACATGTACGAAAAGCTATTTTAGGAACATCTTGTTCCTTCACCATCAACAGATGGTAACCAGATCGAAGGTCTATTCTTGAGAACCAACTGGCACCTTGGAGTTGGTCAAACAAATCATCAATCCACGGTAATGGATACTGATACTTCAATGTCAACTTTTTCAACTCACGGTAATCGATGCACATCCTCATACTACCATCCTTCTTCTTCACCTCATACTACCATCCTTCTTTTTAACGAACAAGACCGGGGCACCCCACGGAGTGATACTTGGTCTAATGAACCCCTTATCAAGCAACTCTTGCAGTTGCTCTATCAATTCCTTCATCTCAGAGGGAGCTAACCGATACGATGCCTTAGCAATAGGTTGGGCACCTAGTATCAAGTCAATCTGAAACTCAATCTCACGGTCTGGTGGTAAACTTGGTAAGTCTTATGGAAACACATTTGGGAACTCATGCATAACCAGTACACTCGACAGTTGTGGTGTTGGCATATCCATATCTTTCACGTAGGCTAGGTAGGCACTACATCCACACCTCATGGACTTTCTAACCACCCCCATTGAAATCAGTTTCGGAATCGTCGTTACTCGATCACCGTAGATTGTCACTAAACTTTCGCCGGTCGTTGTAAGTCTAATCATCTTCATGCGTCATATGATATTCACCTTATAGTCCGCTAACCAGTCCATTCCTAAGACTACATCAAAACCGCCTAAGGTCATCATGAATGGTCTAACAAGAAACTTATAACCTTCTAGTTCTATATCTCAACCTTCTATCAGTTCAACAATCCTGGTAGACTTACGTATGGCAGTCTCTACATCGAAGTGCTTATCAATGCTCCTACTTCTAACAGACAATTTAGCATAGAAAGTAGCAGAAATAAAACTCTTACTACCACCATAAACAAATAACATAGAAGCTAGAGTTTGGTTTAATAAAAACATACCTGACATAACATCAGGGTTCGTCCTAGCCTCCTCCTACGTCATCATGAAAGCTCTAGCACTAGCCTTCTACCCTTCAAAGTCTCGGTCGTCTTCTTCCCTGCTCTAGAACTCTCAGATCTCGAGTGTGACCACACGTCGATCATCAACCCTCGCAACATTGTTGTTTGTAGAGACCCTGCCACGTCCAAACCGCTTTCCATTCCAATTCCTGTCTCCACCACCCTTCTTACTCACCTCAGCCACCACCACCTCCTGTTCATCATAAAGTCTCCTTGCTAGATCAACCACCGACCAAAACGTACTCGACCGGGCAACAATCATGTGTCGGCAAGACTTGAATGTATCTTTTGATCTTTCGTGACAGAGGTGTCATCTGATCCGGCAACAACCGTTCCATCTCTTTGAACTTGATGGTGTAATGCTAATGCATCATGGTTCCCGCATCCAGCTGGAGGAACTCCCTCAAAATATTATCAAGCTCTGGATGAGGACAAAACTATTTGATCACCAACTTCTTCAACTCTACCCACCTCATCCTACCAATCACCCTATTAACTTCGACCCGGGCAATATTGTCCCACTAACACAGAGTCGAGTCCACAAATGAATGAGTGGCAAAGTTCACCTTATGATATTCTCGGTACTTGCTGATATCCAGAATAGCCTCCATCTCCCTTACCCACGTGTGAGCACCAGCAGCAGTGCTATTTCCGTCAAAAGTCGAGGGTTTGCATCTTTAAAATGCCCCAGAGTTATAGCCTTGTGCTACCTCATGCACAGGCTCTTCTTCCTCATCCTTGTCGGTAGAGACAACCGTATCAGTCTCTTGTTACTCCCTTTTTCCCGAGGACCTATTCCACTCCTTCCTCTCTCCTTCCCGTACTACTTCGGTCACCACAGACGGTCAGATTGTCAGCATGACCTGGTGAACCTCTTCCACCACCGCCTACTTCACCGAGGCCCTTAAATTGGCACTCTCATCACCACCCTCTAGATAAGGGGTATTGGGCTCCTCATGAATAGTCTCCACGACTCTAGCGCTTCTTCTTATGACCCATGGTCCAACATCATGTCCACCATGGCCTCCACCTCAAGAAGCCTTAAAAGATCTACCTCTCGCCATCCTCTAACACACTATAAGATTCAAACACCAACATAGTCATCCAAGGGAATAACTCAATTTATGTCAAGTATAGTAAGTCGCTAATTATAGTGGCTAGTTAAGATTAGCCACTTACTTTACTCTTCATACCCCAAGCATTTCCTATCCTGACTAAATCAGTATCTAAATCTACTACAAACATATAAATCACATAACATGCGCACATAATACTTGTTAACATTAAGAAAATACCTGATGGCATCTACCTACTCGGACTGGCATCCCTTCCATTTTGTCCCATTCTTAGTTTAAGTTTAGGTTTCTTTTAAAAATATTTACCTGTTTTACTTAAACTTTGGCTCTGATACCAACTTGTAAGGCCATGTTCCTGAGACACTCATAGCTAATTAATCATTACACATAAAATAATATATATATATATATATATATATTCAAATTCATTAAAACATCGTAGTGGAATAACTTAATACCATTTCTTATTTTAATGACTGCTTTTGCAAAACAATACAACGTAGTTCACTATTACAAAATATTATCGTTTGCATTAAATCACAAAAACACCATAAATAAAACAAATAGATGCTACCCATAAGTGGAAACACATAAAAGTCAGCTTTATTGAGTGAGTTCTAGTTTTATTAAATAAATACTTTACTTTCATTTAAAACCGCTCCTTTACTTTCACATTTGATCATACATCATACGTAGAAATAGATAATAGTTATTATTATCTTTCATCATCGTTCATTATCTTTACATTCATTCAATGTACTCCTTCATCATCATTCGTTCACATTCATTAACTTTCTTACCGTACATTTCATTCATTCATCATTATCTTTCACTTTTCATTCCGGACAAATGCCATAAGTTATACCCCAAATGTAGGTACAAAGCGGGTACAGGCCGAAGTCTATAAATAGACCCCCATTCATTATGAATGTATCCTAACACCAAGATCGGGGAAAGCGACAAAGATCTCATACATTTCGTCAGTCACAAAGACTAGACCCCTATGTGTATCCTTACGGGTTAGCTAAACCACACACAATTGAGTTGATGACATTTTAGAGTTGTGCACCTCCTTTCATTTGCTGGCAAGCCTTTCCATTCCTTCATTAATTAATACATGCATTCTTTCATACTTGATGTTCCTTTTTTCTTTATCTTCTCCTTTTCATTACATACTACTTTACGTTTATTCATACTAATCATACCACGCAAAACCATGGAAATAATCATACATAACAAGGAACATAAACATAAACATAACCATACATGGCATCATCATAAACATCATATACCATATCATCCAACATCATAAATTCATCATACATCACCCCCGGTAACATCCCAAGTCAAAGGCTAACACTTCACTTTAACAAAATAATCAAAGGCTTTAGGCGCACTATGCAGGCACATGGCCTCTCAGGCACATGAGAACACTTAGACGCATGGGAAACTTTTAGGAGTATGGGCACTATTTGGGCGCATGAACCAACACTTAGGCTTTTCGAGCAACTTTCTGGGCATTCGGGCACTATGTAGGCGCATGTGCCTGACTTAGGCGCATGGACACCTCGGCGCATGGGCTATTGGGCGCATGGGGAAACACTTAACCAATCCAGAAAATATCCTAGGCGCATGGATACTATTTGGGCACATGGGTATTAGGCGTCTAGGGAACACTTAGGCAAATTCAACCGTTGGTTGCATGGGCCACTATTTAGGCGCATGGGCAACAAGCTTACACTAAACTTCATAATTCAATCCCCAATCCAACATCCATCATGTTCCAATCCTAACACTAGCATTCTAAGCCATAGAAACACATACATAACATGATTATAGCAATACAATAACCCTAAATCAAACCCCACCCGCATACACATACACACACATATACGGGTGTAAACACCCATTTATATAAAAACGTTTACACATGCATTGCTAGCCCCAAAATCATATAAAACATGTAAAAAAGGGATTCCAGAACTCACCTTTGCAACTTTCATGCAAGACTTCCTCTAACCCAAATTCAAATGAGTTCAAACACCTAGAAACCCACCAAAGCACAAACCCGAACACAAAACACACATATAAGCAAAAATCCAAGGCTATAATCAACCAAGAAGAACTTAAAACGATGAATTTTTACTAGAATTCAGCCTTCACCTCCTTCTTCTCTCTAGAAAACCTGAAACTCTCTGCTCTTTCTCTCTCTAGAAATTGACAGAAAGTTGGTGTGTGCAAAGTGGGCGGCCATGCCACCTTTTTGAACCTCTTAATATAAATCTTTGGCCTTTGCACAATATTACCCTCTCGACTTGGGCTTTTATTTTTTACCTTTTCCTTTTATTCTTCGTTTTATTCCTTTTAAAATATTCGGGTCTTAGAAGTCCAACCCCCTTATATAGGTTTCGTCCCCGAAACCTGTTATTCCTTGAACAGACATGAGTAATGTTGACCCATCTCTTAGTCTCCCATGTAGACTCGAATCCCTTCATGTGCTTCCCCAGTACACGCACTAGGGGAACCCCTTTATTTCATAACCTCTTTTCCTTTCGATCAACGATCACCACTGGTTGCTCCACATAATTTAGCCGTTCAACTACTTTGATATCCTCTAGTGGTAAAACCATATCTTCATCAACTAAGCACTTCGGCAGATGAGATACATGGATTGTTGCGTGAATTCCACTTAACTCATAGGGTAATTCCAACCTATAGGCTACCTTTCCCGCTCTAGCAATGATTTGGAAAGGCCCTATGTATCTCAGGCTCAACTTGCCCTGCTTCATAAACCGAATGATCCCCTTCCTAGGTGAGACTTTCAACATAACTCTATCACCCTCATGGAACTCCATCCGCCAACGTCTCTTGTCGGCATACGACTTCTGTCACCTCGATACTTCCCAACAGATGGGTGTTCTGCATCTTTGACCGTACAACATCTCATAAGGGGTCATACCAACACTGGCATGATAAATGTTGTTATATGAGAACTCAGCTACGGTAAGTGTTCATCCCAACTTCCTCCAAAATCAATGACGCATGCCTGAAACATATCTTCTAGCATCTGAATGGTCCTTTCCGACTGTCTATCCGTCTGTGGTTGATAAGTCGTGCTAATGTGTAACCTCATTACCATCGCCTCATGAAATCTCTTCCAAAACATAAATGTAATCCGAGTGTCACGATCAGAAACAATAGACACAGGCACACCATGACGAGTTACAATCTTCTTGATGAATAGATCCACCAACCTCTCAGATGAATACGTCTCGCAGATCGGTAGAAAGTGGACACTCTTCGTTAAACGTACAACTATAACCCATATCCCATCATACCCTCTCGTGGTACGCGGTAGCTTTGTAATAAAGTCCATGGTGATATGCTCCCACTTCCACTCGGGTATATCCAAAGGTTGGATCTTCCCGTACGGCTTCTAATTCTCGGCCTTCATTTTCAAGAAAGTAAGGCACTTACTCATATACTCCACCACGTCGTGTTTTGTACCCGGCCACCAATAATCTTTCTTCATATCCTGATACATCTTTGTGGCACTGGGAGGGATAGAGTATCGAGTCTTATGAGCTTCTTCTATAATATCCCCACGTAAATCCCCATAATATGGAATCCACATTATTTCGAATCGGGTTCTGACACTGAGTGTGTTTTCACCCAACTCCGCAACTATGACTCTCATCCTTTCGGAGTTAAGACGATCTTCTTTCAATGCCTCATCTTTAAACTCCTTGACCTTCTTCATCACGTCTAAGGTCATCACTAACTGATAAGCCTTCACCCAAATCGGTTTAGGCCTCTCCTTTCGGCTAAGGGCATCCGCCACCACATTGACCTTGCTCGGATGGTAATGGATCTCGAAATTATAATCCTTTATGAGATCTAACCATATCCTTTGCCTAATGTTCAAATCCTTCTGCTTGAAGAAGTACATCAAGCTCTTGTGGTCCATGAAGATAGTGCACTTTTTCCTATGTAAGTAGTGCCTCCAAATTTTAAATGTGAATACCACAACTGCTAGCTCCAAGTCATGAGTAGGGTAATTAACCTTATGAACCTTCAATTGTTGGGATGCGTAGGCTATAACCTTTCCTCGCTGCATCAACATGCAACCCAACCCCGAGGAGGAAGCATCCGAATAGACCACCAAATCCTTGCTTCCTTCGGGTAATGACAAAACAGGAGCTTGAGTCAACCTTATCTTTAACTCTTCAAAAGCCTTCTCTTGCCCTTCACCCCATAAAAACTTCACGTCCTTACAAGTCAAATTATTCAACGGAGAAGCTATGTTGGAGAAGTCTTGAAAAAATCTCCTAAAATAACCTGCCAACCCCAAGAAACTACGAATCTCAGATGGCGTCTTTGGATACTTCCATTGCATCACCGCTTCTACTTTAGCCTGGTCCACCATAATCATTTTAGGATTCACAACGTGACCCAAGAACTAAACTTCATGTAATGAGAACATGCACTTAGAGAACTTGGCATACAGCTTCTCCTGTCTCAGCATTTTCAACAGTTCCCGAATGTGATCGGCATGCTCCCCTTCGCTCTTCGAATAAATTAGGATATCATCAATAAACACAATCACTAATTTATCCAACATCGGCCTACACACTATATTCATCAAATTCATAAAAGTAGTTGGTGTGTTAGTTAAACCAAAAGACATAACGAGAAACTCATAGTGTCCATAACGCGTACGAAAAGATGTTTTAGGAATTTCTTTTTCCTTTACCTTCAACTGATGATCACTAGATTAAAGGTCTATCCTTGAGAACCAATTGGCATCTTGGAGTTGATCAAACAAATCATCAATCCTCGGTAATGTATATCGATTCTTCAGCGTCAACTTGTTCAACTCACGGTAGTCGATGCACATCCTCATACTACTGTCCTTCTTCTTTCCGAACAAGACCGGGGCACCCCATGGAGAGATACTCGGTCTAATGAACCCCTTATCAAGAAACTCTTGCAGTTGTTCCATCAATTTCTTCGTCTCAGTGGGAGCTAACCGATACGGAGCCTTAGCAACAGGTTGGGCACCTAGTATCAAGTCAATCTGAAACTCGATCTCACGGTCCGCTGGCACACCTGGTAAGTCATCTGGAAACATATCTAGGAACTCACGCATAATTGGTACACCCAACATTTGTGGTGTTGGCGTATCTACATTTTTCACGTAGGACAGGTAAACACGTAGCTACTCGGACTGGCATTCCATTATGTCCCATTCTCAGTTTGAGTTTAGATTTCTTATAAAAATATTTACCCGTTTCACTTAAACTTTGGCGCTGATACCAACTTGTAAGGCCCCGTTCCCGGACTTAAACTTTAGCTCTGATACCAACTTGTAAGGCCCCGTTCACAGCTGGACAATCATTGGACATAAAATATGATATATATATATATATATATATATATATATATATATATATATATATATATATATATATATATA
>BJCM01248489.1:0-19452 GCA_018326385.1 Flaveria bidentis
ATTTGAAAAGTTTAGTATTTGTGTGTGAGGGATCTTAAGATGGTGAGATCTTATATCAAGAGCCTGTTATGCTCTGATACCAAATGCAGGATCGTTGAAGGGGGACAATTACAACACAACAACACAAAGAGGAGATTAACTAAACTTTAATCAAACAGTAAACTGGATTAACCAAGGTAAGATACTAAGAACACAAGTAATGTAAGAGATAGAACACAAAGAACACAAGTGTATGGTTTTCAAGAATGCAGTATATTGCCTTCTCTATGTTCTATTACAAGTGTTACAAAGCATAATTGAAAGATACAAGAACTTGAGATACTTATACTACATCCTACAGCCAGCTATACTTTGAAAGCCAGCTAGATACAATTGACTAGACACAAACAAAATCAATTGTAGAGTCAAAAGGCAGATTGCCTTTTGACTTGTGACTATGACATGCCATAGCTCACATCCTTATCTATTACAAGAAAAATTAAGTACATAAAGTAGAAAGTTTTAGACTTAAGACCTCAATGTACATTTACCAAAAGCATGGACATTTTCACCAACTCATGTAAGTTGGTGACCTTACAGAGGTGCAGCGGAAAGGTGTCCAGCTTTATGAAACAGTACCTCAGATAAAGCATGTTACTAAAAGTCTTCGGAAGAAATCTGTCTTCATGAATTGAAGCTTCGGAAGACTTTGTCTCTGAGGCTTGGGAAGACTTCATGTTTGGCTTCGGAAGATATTGGTCTTGGCTTCGGAAGATTTCACACTTAGAGTATTTTCTGTTTCATGTGTGGAACTTCCTAATCTTTTTCTTTAATGCACTTGTGTAGCATGCAGGATAGACTTAAGATGTTTAGGTTGCATCAGCCTCTTCATTAATCTCTACAAGAACCCTTTGCACCTATTGTGTTCCTTTTGTCCCTTGTTTCACCTAACACCCACCACCGGATACGCCACCACCAACCCCCATAAAATCGAACAGATCTAAGACCTCCACACTTAGATATGCTCCATCAACCCCCACAATCGGATTAAACATCTTGAGCTCCACCGAGGATGTAGGATTAAACATCCCTAGCGCCACCACCAACCCCACAAAATTGAACAGATCTGATTAGTAGACCAAATTAGGGTTTATTAGGTGCTCCTACGAGTGTGATGGCGGTGCATGATAGAGGCTATGCTTTTTGATTTTTGAGTTGCATTAGGAGGAGCTTAAGTTGAGATTGAGCTTTGCTAGGTGTGGTGATGGAGGCGGTGGTGGTGTGTGGAAGATGAAGATAAATGGTTGATGGTGGTATGGAAGATGAAGAAGGTGGTGGCTTGAAGTTCAGGTGATGGTTGTGAAGATAGTGGTAGCAGGAAAATGGGTGAAGAAGGGTAAGTGTGTGTATAGAGAGAGAGAGTGTGTGTGACTATATATACCCACTTTTTTCTTTTTAATTTTTATAGATACTTTTTTTATATTAAAGTAAAAATAAGCCCAAGGGCATATTTGTCTTTTTATATCTACTTAACAAAAAAATAGATGGGTGTTAACGTCCTCGACTTAATTGTGACAAATTTTAAACCACAGTGGTTAAACCGTGCGTTTTTAAACTATTGGATGAAAAACGTTATAACCATCAAACAACAGGGACTAAAAGCGTAATTTACTCTAAATTATTTAATATTTTTAAAAATGGTTGTGAGCGAATGAAAGAGAAAAAAGTAATGATAAGGATATAAAAAGTATTATTTAATTGAAAAGAAGAGATAAAATATATTAAATTTTAATGCAATTATATAGATAAATATAAGTAATCTACTATGAATGCTCTATGAGCATTTTGGATTCACACTCTTTTTTATTACAATTTAAATAAATATTACTATCTATTAAATTTATATTTTATTTTTTAAAAACCTCCCAAATCTCACTTGATCTTTATTTTATCTTACTCACAACTACTTATTTATTATGTTTTTATACACTTAAAAAATTCGATGAGTATGAATAGTAACCCTCTATATTGGATAGGATAGGTTATTATAATAATAGACATGTTTAAGAGTAACTATTGTTTTTAGCTCTTAAGTATAGCCCAATTTTCATGTTTCATCCTGTAACTTAAAAAATTGCAGCAGTCATTTTTTAACTTTAAACATTACAGTAGTTATTCTTTATTTTCAATCGATTCGATTTCATCTGGTGCGATTGTAGATTCTTTGGAGTGCAATCTAGTTGATTTCCGTAAGGTTCTTTGGTTTCAATCAAATTGGAAGAGGATCTTGATTTATATAATCTACTGTAAGCACAAGGAAAATTCGAAAAAATATCAAAATAAACAGTTAACCAATAAAAAAGGTCAAATTAAACTTTGACATTTAACCCATTTATTTCCATTTTTCCATGAATACTCTTCTGGGCTAACTGGTTAAAGGGCTGTTTAATAATTTTTAAACTATTAAGTGTTAAATCAACAAGATGTTTGAACCATTAAATGCTGAACTATTAAAACTGAACCATTAAACCTGAACCATTAAGAGCTAGTATATCGTTTAACTATTTAGAGCCAAATGTCTGACCAATTCAAATGATATGTCTTAACCATTCATCATTAGATCTCTTAACCATTTAGCACAAGTATAATGCTTAACCATTCAGAGGTAATGTCTTAACCATTCAGCAATGTGTTCGCGAAACAAACAGTCTGAACCATTAAGGGCTGAATATTTAGACATCTGAACCATTAAAAAGTTGATTAAAAGGCTGACAAACAGCCTCTAAGCTTCAGTTGGGTGCTATGCACCTCTCATACATTGTTTTTTAGACCGGATCGGATCGGTCGGTCCGACGGGGAAATCGGTCCGGTGTCTGGTCCGGTCTGGTATGATTTGTTTTTTTAGTGGTCGAACCGGCCGGTTCGTCCCGAACCACTGGTTGGACCGGGAAACCGGACCGGTTCGGACCGGTTTTGGTTTTTTTTAATGGGTAAAAACGGGGTGTTAAATCATAAATTAGTACGTCGGATATACAAATATAGTTAAGTTTTATATATAACTATAAAATATATATATAAATCATATATAAATTACTAATATTTAATTACATATATAAATATAATTAAAAGATAGTTAAATTCGGTCCAACCAGTCTGACCACCAAACCAGTAAGACATCCGGTTCAACGTCCGATACGATTCTGATAACATTGCTCTCATATACCACTAGATCCCTTCCTGAGTATATAATATGACTATATAATATTAAATACATAAAATAAAAAGATAAATAAGACCAACTTTTTTTCTTTCTTTAGGAGATAGTGAATTAAGGGATGATTAAAACTATTCTTCAAACACACGTTATTGAAGGATCCAACTTAATTAACGTTTAACGGTTTACATCCGGGTGAAGACCTTAAATCATATGTGGGCTTACAACTTTAACGACCAGCAATGTTGGTCACACGTTATCGTGTCAACTTAAATACGATATTATTTGATAACCTGTGCCTGCAATCTGTAGCATGTTCCAATACAAGTGAGAAAATATTATCAAAATATTATCTTGATTATAGATGAGAATATCTAACATGTTTAGAAGACATGTCTTGTTCAAGGGGACCTATCTAACTTGTTCGACTAAAGGAATTTGTGTTGAGTAATCGGTTGAGATATTTAACTCCGTTTACTAAATTGCCAGCTCGTTCATGTGGGTATCCAGCTAAGTAGTTTTGGAGCGTATACAAAAAAATTGATGAGAGGAGCTAGTTTTTACTTTTTTGATCGTGGATATATGAAACTAACCACTTTTTTCTCTATATTCGTATGAGAGGTTTTTATTCTTCATAGTACCTAAATTACACGAATTACATCAATTAATAATTGTCATGTCATAATTCGTGTTGTTTTTTGTACCCTAAGGAACCCGAGGATGGCCCAACTACCCTAAGGTTAAGGAAATCTACATGTTAATGTAGAGAATGTTGGGATTGAAAAGGGCTAGAGAGGAAACGAATGTGGATCCAACAATGAACACTTGCTGAAAAAGAGGCAACTTACATAAAAGATTATAAAGAAGCATTGTTGGATCAATAGAATATACCGAATCAAATATCCATAGCTCATTGGTACGAAAGTGAATGACTAGAATTCAACATATTTTTCATTAGCATGTTAAACCTTCACGGCCAAGAAACATGTTAAATAAATTTAGGAAACATTGAAAAATGTTTT
This sequence comes from Flaveria bidentis, assembly GCA_018326385.1. Taxonomy (NCBI): domain Eukaryota; kingdom Viridiplantae; phylum Streptophyta; class Magnoliopsida; order Asterales; family Asteraceae; genus Flaveria; species Flaveria bidentis. The sequence continues at coordinate 4,216 of BJCM01248489.1, forward strand.
TTAAATAAAACAAAAATACTTTATTTCTAATTTATTAAAAAATAACATTTTCATAAAATAATTAATAGACTATCAAACACTCTTGGGTCCGCCATAATTAGTATGTAGGAGAAGCCTGAAAGAGTTCATATTCTATTAGCTTAGTTTCTCAGTAACTTTTTTTACTTGACTTTCCTTACAATCCAATCTATTGTAAATTCGTCGTTTGGCTTTAGGACTCTCAGATTTGACAAAAATATTATTTTTTGGTAGTACGAAGGGGGAATTGGCCCAAAATTTGGATAATGGTCAAGACGTTGTCGGGCGCCGACGGCTGACTCAAGTGCCCCTCGAACCGCGCGAGGTGCAACGGCTCCTAGTCCAACAACAAGCACCAAGAGAACACATGCAGAGGTCTCTGACCAGAACCAAGAACCAATTCAAATTTTAATCTAAACACATTGATGATACCAAATATTTATTCTATATGCATTTCAATTCATACATGGTTAAGTCATGACACAACAAGAGATAAAAAAGACGTGAGATAGCTTTCAGGTATTATAATCAAATTGATGATACATAAAACTAACTCAATTTTTACGGCCTCACTTAATTTAAATTAAAAAATAATATTGATTACGTACCAATAACAAACAATCCAAAAATTCAATCCCTAAAGGCTAAATCATCACTAAAAACAAAACGACACATTGTAAACCTTGTTCCCATCGGGATAAAACATCCCAAAGTTCCTTTCAGAAGTGGGCCCAGGCTTCTCATCTTCATTAAACAACGCAAACAAATACACATTCAACTCATCGTTCGGCCTCATCGGAGTCCCACCGCCGCCGACCACTCTCCGAACAACATTCCCATTATACTCCGCCGCATTACCAACTCCGGCGCCGACTTCCTCCGCATCCCCCACCGACGGCCACCCAGTTTCCGACACCACAATCTTAACGTCTCCGAACCCCAACGCCCCCATGGCGGCGTACACGGCGTCGATTTGCGCCTCCAGTAAGCTGAAGTAAACAACTCCGGTCAAAGGGTCAACGTCGCCGGAGTTATCCCGGAAAAGCGCGTAATCCAACGGGATCGTATCGGCGTTAGCTTCGTAAGCGAAATAGGGGTAAACATTCACCATGATGTACGAACCGGTCTCCCGGAGGAAATTGAGCATGGGTTTGATCGCCGGTTCCATCAACTCCGGTTTGAAAGAACCGGCTGACGAAGGGTATGTGTTATCCAACGCCGTAAGAGCCACCGGAGAAGACACTTTGATGGTTAAGTTGTGTTTGATCAACGACCCGTGAACGTTTTTCATCGCCGGAACGAGGAACGCCGTCGTGTTGTTTACGTCGGAGAAGACCTCGTTGCCGACGGCGATGGCGTCGATGAGGGTGGTGGGGGTGTACGGAAGGATGTTGGATTGGACCCACGTGTCGGTGTAGGTTTGGTTGACAGCGGCGGAGGGGAGGTGGTGGTTGGGGAGGGCGACGGTGGCGGAGATGGTGGTGCCGGCGAGGGCTTTGAGGACGGTGGGGTCGGTGTCAAAGAGCTTGATGCGGGTGATGTTGTTGGATTGGAGGAGGTGGATGACGTCGGTGGGGTCAGGGAGGTTGTCGGCGATGCGGCCGTAGTTGACGCCGATGGTGCCGCCGGAGAGTGCGACGGTGAGGAGTGATAGAATGATGGTGATGATGAGGGTGAGGGTGTATGGTGGTGGTTGTGGTGGTGCCATTGGTGGCGTAAGGTGGTGGTGAGTATGGTATGAGGGGTTGAGTGGTTGATGGAGTCAAATATTTGATAATTTATAGGGACGAAGGGGTTAAATGAGTGGGAAAGTAGTTTTCTTTAAATGCTATTAACGGTAATTCAGGAGTAGTTTTGGTATTTTAGCTTCGCTTTGAGTATAACTTTTCTTGTGTGTATAGTGTTTAAAAGGTTTTTTTTGCTTTCATTTATACGAAGGGGTTAAAAGGGTTTTTTCCTTTCATTTTGCGATGGCCGGTCGACCGTTCACGTCCGTTATTTGTAGTAATCGCCACCTCATGTGTTTGTTCTACCGCCGGCTACTTCTCTCGTCTCTTTGTTATGGCTGTGGCGGTGGAGTAGGTCATTAAGGGTTGCGTCGTTGATCTAACGGTCTTTCGCACCTAGTGTCCTGGTCGGGACGACCGTATTGGAGGGAAAATTTGACGAACTTTTCAAAAGGAAATTTTAAGGTAAATAGATTATACATTTTGGAAAATTTCCCTTGTCAAATTAATGTACTAGATCTAATTTTTTATAATATATATAAACACAAGCCTTGAAGTTAAAGCTAATCATCAAATTCCAAAGGAATAAGGCCAGTAAGACTGTCTGCAACACGACAATCCATCATTCTCACAAACAGTCATAAATCAGCTTGTCATATTAACATTTCACTCACTAATATCTATTCTCACACTCACTAATATCTATTCTCACACAAATACATTTCCCTCACTAATATCATATGCATCCTTCCCACAAACACCCATAACCCATAAAAAACACAAACCAACACACATGTTAATCAAGTAGGCCCCACTTGAGCCATACTTAGGACGCCCTTGGGGAAGGGTGACAGACGATCGGGTGGCCATGGACAATAAACAACAACGTTGCTCTTCCGACGGACAGAAAAGGGCGTGGATGTTTTTGCTTGGTTTGTGGATGGCGTAAAGCAAATTTATAGATAAACCAAATTCGTAGATCTAACCAAAGTTATAAGATTTGTTAGGAAGAGGACTTGAACCTCCACGCTCTTTAGCATGAGATTTTAAGTATTGCGTATCTATCATTTTACCAACAATGCATCCTAAAAGTAAATCATGTTTCATGAATATAACATCCATCTAATGTGATGCATGAAATCGTAAAGTGTTAAAGCATTTCTATTAATCAATCCAATTGCTTAAACTTAATTTATCTTAAAAATATCTTATATAGATATCTAGTATATTAAAAAGATAGACAAATAAATCTATTTCTAATCTCAACTAAATCGAAACCTAGAGATAAAAAAATGAAATATTGCTTTGAATTTTAAAGCTACATTTTCTATAGAATTACTCAATTCTATATTTGTATGACTACTTAAAGAAAACTCCCCAACTAGTGTGAGGTAAACATTTTCGTTGTACAATGAACACTTTTCAGCACACATTAAATAGACATGATCTTTAAATATATCACCCGTTACATAATTCTAGCAATTTTTGTTGTAGTTTATAGTAGATTGTGGTTGATCGCACAGTTCTTAATAAAACCTTACCACTAATCATTTACTTTTTGTCCTTTTATTTTAAGTCCACACACATATTGTCTTCATCATATGAAAATTTGAAATTAGTAATTTATTCAATCATTTGGATATTTTCAATTATTAGTTATCATAATCCGATGGGACTCCGCTTCTTTTAGAGAAAAAGGTTATCAATTTAAAAATAACGGTCATATTTTTTAAATGTGTCTCTGTGGAAATAAAAAAGAATAATATAACATGATAAAATGTATGTCAACGGCAACAAGAAGACATTAACTTGAAGAAACATTAAAATAGATGAAAAAATATTGATGCAATTGATCTACTTGCAAAAAGAGGTATATATTTCCTAAAAAAAATGCTTCAAAACAACTTAATTGGAATAGGTATTAGCATCTGTTTCTATCTAAAATTTAATAATAAAACTTCATACGAAATACATAGAGAAAGTTAAAGCTGGATAAAGTATTCATTTATATTTAAAAAAACGTAATATGCTGAATGAAAGTAATCATTTTAGCTTATGGAGGTGTTAGATCTTCTAATAACTTGTTATGACAATATAAAATGAAAGATGATAGATGTTAGAACTGTATATGCTTGGGCATATTATAACCGGTATGAGTGTATTGTTTGAACATAACAGAGTGTTGATCGCTAGTTTTTATGCGGTTATGCTATATATATCTACATAAGTTTTTATAGGTAAAAGTGTAAAACAATGATCAAGAGGGTGATATCATGTTCATGAACATTTAATATTATTATGATATGAGCAATTTGATTATCATGGTGACCAAGTCGGACCGGGTTAGTGTTCATGGAAAATGCTAGTCTCGTTTTTTTTAACTCCGAGACTATGTTACTAGAAAACTTACGATACCTAGCTAATATCTTGCTAACGAGTTTGGAATTTCGCTGGGTATACAACCTTCAAATAGTTAGAAAAGCAATAGAAGTAGATTTGGATGACATCATCTAATCTTAAGAAATGAAACAAATTTAATGACCTTGACGATATATATAGCCATAATTATTGTTCTAAAAGAGAGGATTTCATATATATTCTTACAAACTTCTTGTCGATAACAAAATTTAAGAAAGCAGATGCTAACCCATGTCAAAAATATTAATGCACTAAAAGTTAAAACCACAAGACTAATATCCATACCATAAGCGTAATATTGTACCTAAAACTTGCAACTCTTTGACTTTCTAGCATGCAACTCATTCACCAACCAAGAAGTAAAAGCTTCAACAAAGCCATTCTAACAAACAGCCCATTTTTCGCTTGTCTAAAATAAGCCGCCCTCGGGTCGTCATCTACATCCACCGTTATCTGCATTTATCACAACAAACGCTTAAAATTTTCTCAAAAATCCAAGAGTAACAAGACTAAAAACGATAACAAGTTTAAAAACGATCCCAAACACCTCATCAAGCCTTGGAAGAGGATGCATGATGACAGCATGCTTCTGCATAACACCTAAGACACCATGATCAACAATGTACTTGCCTCGAGCCTCCTCATATATGTCGGTCCTCTCACCAAAACGCTCTTTTTGAATGCGTGTTTGGTACACCACGTCACATTTTGACGCCACTTCCTTTAAATCTGCACTTTCTTCCCAATCAACTCCATTTAATGTCAAGTACTCTTTAATGTCCTCCTGATCAATAAACACAAGATAGCAGAAGCAATCATTTGCCTAGTATACAAATACAAGTTCTTTTATAATGTTTAACGATTTCTTGAATGCATACCTTCATCTTAACAACCTGTGGCGAGACAAGGTAGATCTTAACATCATTATATTTGGCTAAAAGATACGCGAGAGACCTAACTGTTCGCCCATTAGCAAGATCACCAACGAGTCCAACTTTGATTCCATCCAGCTTTCCAATTTCCCTTTCGATTGTGTACATGTCAAGAAGAGCCTGAGTAGGATGCTGACCTGGACCGTCCCCCGCATTAATCACAGGAATGTTAGCTGTCATGGCTGCCCTTTTAGCAGCACCACTTTCAAAGTGCCTCATCACAATTATATCTGAATACCCTTCAACAGTTCTAATTGTATCTAAACATAAAAAACAAGTCAAAGTAAAAGTCATGAGTTTATGACAGAAGAATACAGAAGCTCAAAAAACATAACATTGTTACTGAAATGACCTTCAAGTGTCTCGCCTTTCGCAGCAGAAGAAAACTCTCTTGCATTTTCGGTTGTTAAAACCTCCCCGCCTAACCGTTTCATTGCTGACTCAAACGAAAGCCTAGTTCTAGTTGAAGGCTCATAAAACAGAGTTGACATTAAAAAGCCATTCAAGATTTGACTTCCACGCGACGTTTTCTCAATCTTTTCCATTTCGCGCGCCACTTCAAATATTGCACTGAGTATATCCCTATCAAACTGTTGTGCTTCAATCACATCATGAAGTTGAAACTTTTCCCCCTTTAAAAACGTTCGGATACTTTCTACCTCTAGTGTCCTATATCGGATCCTTTCATTTGCTAACAGCCTTCCACTGCTGCATGTGATCCTGTTAGCTGATACGCGATTACTCTTAAAAGACAGCACATGTTGCTTGAGCGAGAAATCTGATTTCTTTGAACCACCATAAATATCGCTTTGTTTAAAAGCTATTAAGGTGGCATGGTTAGAAAACATAGAGGAAAACATTGTCTTAAAGCTATACCACCTGAACAGAAATTGATGAAAGTAGTGAGCAATTCTGCAATCAATCATTCAAATCTTCTCTTTCTGATATACATTCTAAACAGTTAATGTATGATGTCACATAACTATACGCGTAAATCTAATTTGAGGAATTACAAAAGGTTCTGTTTTGTTTAGGGAGCTGTTTGTTTCATCCTCTTAATAGTTCTCATGTATGGATGTTCAAACATTTGGTTCTGAATGGTTAAGATTATACTAATGATGAATGATTAATACTGACATTTGCCTTTGAATAGTTAAGCGATATACTCAGTGGCGAAGCTTGAACCAAAGCTTAGATGGCCGAAGGCGAAAATAAACTATTTTAGGGGGGGAAGGGGGCAGACTCCATATTTATTAAAAATTTCCAATGCTGGACCGAAAATTACACTACTGAACCGAAAATTTACAATACTGACGAAAAAAAAGGGGGACGGCCCTCCGGACCCCATGAAGCTTCGCCCCTGGATATTTTAGCTTTTAATGGTTCAACACTTATAGGCATGTTTGTGATTGCTTCTATATCCCTCCAAAAGTCTATCAAAAGTTAAAAATTTTAATTTCTGGTGATTTTTAATCATAAGTTGTTTTTAAAAGCAATCCCAAACATGAGGAACAACACTAAACTCATATCGTAAGTGAAAACTTAATCGTTAAACCCTAACAAATCCTCAACTAAAAACAGTAGTTTTAAAGTGGAAACTGAAATCACCTGTGAATGTAATGTACATAATTACTCAAATCAATGATGAGAAGACAATCAAAAGGACTAATTGATAGCATGAATCATTCATAACCTAAAACTAAGAAGGTTTACGAGATAGCATATGCGTAAATATAAATGGATAAAATAAGAAAAGAAGCACCTCGAAGTTTGTGAAGTCGTAGATGAATATGAATGCGTCAACGGCGAATGGTGGAGGTCGAGATGGTGGTGATGTAATAGTAATTATTAGTAAGATTAAATAAGTTGAAGATACGATTATTTAAGGAATCTCTTTAGGTTTTGGCGGAAAAACAGGATTAACCACAGCAACCAAATATATATTCAAACGTTTAACAGTTGCTTTGTGAGACTGAGTTGTAACCCTAACGAATGGGCTTGCTTTTGGGTTTGGGCTTCGATTTTGTGATACTACTGATCCAAGGCCCATGTATTCAATATTTGATGCATTTCGAAAAAAAAATAGTCATAAATCTCAGATATCAACAAAACATGAAAAAGATACAACTCCTTTCTCGTTTTTTGTACTTTAAAAAGCACAGTATCAAGCTTCTAATTCCTTATTATCGTTATATACCATTTGAAGGCCAATTGACCACCGTCCACAAGTTTTTCCCAACTGGATATTAACGTGTGATGCGTGACACAATAACCGGCTCATGCTAACCAGCCCTAACCCGACACGTGAGAGGTAAATTGGACTCACACTACGGCAAGGTAAGGAAGGGTGTAACAACAAGGATTGAACACCAGACTTGTTCTTTTATAAAGGGTGCTGAACCAACCAAGCTACACGCTCAGATCAACCTCAAAGACCTATTTATTTTGCGTTGTTTGGCTTGAATGTTTGACCTTGAGTTTGAACAAACAAAAACATGCTCACTGGCTGCAAATGACACCTTCAAAACTCAGTCTTGTAAGTTCCATCTCGAAATCGTTTAAAGCATCTCATAAACCAAGCCATATCAAGACTTGAAACATTTACCTTACAAACCAATGTAAAAAATCACACATAAGTACATACAATAGCAAATTGCAAAACAACAATAATATCACCTGGCAACAGCCATTAGCTCAAAGAGCTACACACACTGAAATCTCGACATGCAAACATACTTTAACTCAACCACCACACAGTTTAGTAAACATCCAATATCATTTTGCAAACGCTACATACCAAAAATTAAACAAACCGAATTCTACGTTCCTTTATTTTAGGGATGGTTATTTTCGTAGTTAGCACACCAAAACCACGAAAACATCGCAGATATACACCAATCATGAAAATAATATTTTTTGAGAAATCATACGATAAAACCACCTAGTATTGGACTAGGCATTCATGCTTCCAAGACACAATGGCTGCACCGGGACCATCATCAAAACCATCAACTTCATCAGCATCTTGCTTATCCTCAGACAATGATTTCTCGATGACAGCACATGAAATTGTTTCAAAGATGATAGCCAGCACTTCCTGAAACCTTTCTTCAGACAAAGAAACCTCTGCAAGAAGTCGCCATGCTTTTTGCTCAGTTGCTCCTTCGTAATCCTCCTTCCTTTTTAAGACCATGTGTCCGCTGATTTCCCATACAGCTGGGTTCACTTGAGTATCTAGAAGCTCGGAACTCACTTCACCTAAAGCCTGCTTCTCTGCATAACACTGTCCTTACACACGTCAGCATTATATTACATGAGCTGAAGTAATGATGTAATAACATTTTAAGTTATTATGCTTGTTTATACCTGTGGAAGGACGAAGATGCGTTTCCCAGAGTCTGAAATGAGGACATTGTAAGGTATGTTGTGATCTTGAAGGCATATGCAGGTGTCAGCTACAGAACTGGACAAATCTTTAAGAGAATTTCCACCCTCGAATACAAGACCTCTAACAGGATAGTTGAGAATCTCATAAATTCCAACCCCATTGTTAACATCAGTAATCTTTTTAGTGGCAGCTTTCTCAATCGGAAATGGCACAGCCAAGTAGTATGCCTGCAGTAGGGCATCACAATAATAATTTATTTATGTTACAAGATTTGCAAATAGCCCGAAGTAAGACATCACAATAACAATCTATTCATGTTTACTTGATTTGCAAATTGTAAATTTAGAAACTTTTTAGAAAAGATAATAACCTGGAAGTGAAGGTGATTAATAGTAGCAAATGCACCCAAGCTGTTGTAGCCTAGACGGAAGTAAGGACTTCCAGCCTCCTGTGCCATGTGTAGTGCAAGCAATAAGCTCTCATGGTCAATCCTTTGAGGTAAATGCTCAAGAATTCGAGGAATAAGAAGCACATGCCCATATTCAATGGGACTAACCTATTGATTTCAGATAAACAAAAGACGATTATTGTAAACATTTTCGTTCATTTGTATATGATATAGTAATAGACAATAAAAGGGAGTAAGACAACACACATTGATAGCAACAACACTTGGTGAATTGTCAGCATCAACGGGAGCGTCCGGATAGAACCGAACTTCACCATCTTCGCTTGGTCCAAATTGGAAGAGCACCTCTTCCTGCCCAACTTTGGTGAAGTTGAACTTGTTCTCATCAAAGGCCTGCAGCACCTTATCAACTTGAAATTCCGTGGGTCGTTTCTTGAGGTGTCGGCCCTCATTCAGTTGAGCAATAAAACCATGTTCACCTGGAATAACCTGCAAAAGATCACAAATACTATAATTAAGAACCAATTAGCAAAACATTTTAGTTACTTCTTCATGACTTTTAGGACTTTTACGCAAAGTATATAGAGTCCTCAACTTTTTCCTTAAAGAATTAGCTTTTCCTACAAATTTGCTTGCATTAGCGTGGTCTAGACATATAGATTTATTAGGGGAGTGTATAGGTACTTCCTCGACAATTTGTGCTAGCTTATTCATGTCTCTCTATTCTCTTACCTGTCATTACTATAGTTCTCTTACCATTATATGCTATCAGTAGTTTACTGTTGTTATTGCCGGAACCTTTCATTTTGCTGAAATTATGATTCCTTGTGTCTCACCCTATGTTTTCTCATATATGTTGTTTGCTATCATGTCATCTGGATTCTAAACTTTTTATATCAAGGGAAGGTTTTTGAAGCCAGGTCACAACAGGAGCAACCTCTCTGTATTTTAGGATTGAGAAAAAGTTTCCAACCATCCAATAGAGTATCGTCCCCAGACCCTACCAATAGCTTTTTGCTATAAGTGAGATTTTACTAGGTTTGTTTGCTTGTTTCTTTAGAAGATTCAAAGAACTAACAAGAAACCGCTGAATACCTTAGTTTCACAGGAAGTAACATCATAGCGAAAAAGCCCCCTCTCCATTCGATCTTCCCACTGCAATTATCAAACAAAAATCTCAACATGAAACACTTATAAAAGATTAAAAAAAAATTGAAAAAGAAAAAAGACCCAACACACAAACACAAGAATCTTTCAATACTACCTCTCCTAGGAGCAGAGAATCTAGGAAAGCAAAAGGAATCCTCGTTTCATCGCACAATTCAATCTTGTCGGATTTTGGGAAAGCATACAGAGGCAGCTTAGACCCTGAATCCAAAACCAAAAATTCATCACAATCCCACGTTCCAAATACCCAAATTCACACACACAACAAAAGAACTACAAAAAATATTCAAAAACAATAATAATAATATTAATTACAAAGGTAGGCAATTGATCGAACACCTGGTAGGCAACACTTCCTCAAACAATTACGTCCACACCCACGTGCCGCACCGACCTCTTCAACCTCCTCCTTCTGGTAATTCGAGAGAATAGTAGGAACCCTCTTAATCCTCAACATCATCTTTCAATTCGTAACTCGATTCAACAGATAATTCGATTGTATATTAACAATACGTATACCCCTAAAACCTAACAAACCCTAAGCTAGAACGAAGAAGAATGAACCACCGCCGGCGAGAAAGAGGAGGTCTGAGGGACTACCGCCTTCCGACGGCAAAGCACCACGTCCGCCGTGCGTCGAAGGGTTACTCTCGATGGTTATTGAGCCCTTGCGGCGTACTGATCGGACATGTGCTAGTGGACGCGATGCTCCGTGTATAGCCGTGATGTCTGCAACGTGGTGCTCACGGGTTTTACCCCAAACCTTTGCTCTGAAATCCGACGGGGTAGGTGATTGTGGGGTTATATCTCTCCGGCGAGAGGTGGGGTTGTTGGAATATTCCGGTGGTGGGTTTTGATCGGAGATGATGAAGAATGAAGAATGAAGAATGAAGAATGAAGAATGTAGGGGGTGATTTGTTAGAAGCAGTTGGTGAGTGGTGGTTTATATAGAGGGGTGAGATGAGTGACCATGTGGGTTTTCGTGGTTGTGGTTGTGGTTGCGTTCACGGTCCACGTGACCTTACCCTTTGGGACTCTGGTAGATTTTTTTTTATTATATTTTACTAGTTTTTTTTATTTTATATTTTACTAGATTTTTATTATTTTATATTTTACTAGATTTGATTATATCATGATGTTTTCAGAATTGAAACGGACAGTAAATCCGATGTTTTATATGTTTTTTGGTCGGATCGAATCAACTAGTCGGATCAGATATCATAATTAAATAAAATTATAATTATTTTAATATATGTAAAAATACTAATAAATTAAAAAATATATTTATAAAAAATCAGTTCGAATCCGGCACCCGGTTTAATTGACCCGGTTTCCAGTACGACTGAATTCAACCGGTCCCACCACTTATTTAACGTCAAAACGGTTTTAAACATCAAACCAGACCGGATTAAAGTTCGGCTCCCGGCCAACCGGTCGGACCGTCTGGTACGGTTTCGTTTTCAGAACAATGATTATTTTGTTCAAAGTGTTATGCTTAAACGGTTACTATATATTATTATTAGTTAACAAATTCCTTGGATAATATGATATTTCACACCTAGTAAATATTGGGTATATAAACAGTGTTTCTATTTTGCGACATTTCTATTATAAGTGGACTTAATTTGCCTAAATGTCACACCTCCTACACAAAGATTGTAAAACATGTTTTAAGAGTTGTATTCAATTTTATTTTATTCTTTTTAATCTTTAAAATTTTCATTTTAGTCTAATATTTTTACATATTTTACAATTTAACCAAACTATTTTTTCACTTTTAACTTTGATCCCTATACTTTAAATATTTTAAAATTTTTCATCTTTACGTTGCGTCTACATAGATAATTGTAAATTACTATTCTCATCCACATGTATCTAAAATATGTCACTGCTATTTAAGGTGATTTACGGCTAGAGGTGTACAAACCGGGTTTCGGGCCCAAACCGGTTGGGGTTGGAAACCGAAACCGGTTTGATCAAACTTGGTCAAACCTAAATTGGTTCGGGTTGGAACCGGTTCCAAACCCATAATTCCAAACCCTATCAAACCAGTTTGAGTCGGTTTGAAAACCGGTTTGGGCCCAAACCGATTCGGCCCAAACCGGTTTTTAGTTTAGAAATTTGGATTTTTTATTATATTCAAAGAAAATTTAAAACTTTTTATTAAAACATTTAAAACAAAAATACAATTTATACCATTTAAAACAAGTAAAACAATTACACAATTTAAAACATTTAAACAATTTAAAACATTTATATAAGTAAAATAATAAAACCGGTTTGAAAACCGGGTTGTGAACCGGTTTGAAAACCAGGTTGAAACCGGGTCGGTTCAAAAACCGGTTTCAGAAACGAAAATAGAAAACCGGGGATGAAATGGTTGACTAGGTCGTGTCCGAACCGATTTTTTTGGGCACCCCTATTTACGCCCCCAATAATTATCCTCTCAAAAGAGGTTGTGAAATTTATTTAAGATATTGTATATAAATTAAAAAACATAACTCAGGAAGCGTTGTAATTCACAGATCTAAGACGGAACTAGTGGCAAGTGAAGACATAAAGTTATGGAGGGTCTGCCATAGTAGTCATTGTGGTATAGGAATTTTATTAGTAGTATATTCGTTACAATATAAAATAAATAAAAAAACATAAAGTCATGGACGTTGACACAAAATTAAATAAAAACAATGCAAAATCTTTTAGATATTATTTTTTTTCTTGGATGCAAGTAGTGTACGGTCAAGGGTCTTCACATAAATTAAATGTCATTTTCTTGTTTTGGTTCCACAAAGGCAGCAAGGTTCATGGTGCGAGTGAGACTGCAACGGACAGGAAAAGAAACCACAAGTACATTTGTGGCCTTCAGCTGACCACATTTTTCAATGGCTAACAAGTGGTGTAATGAACGACCCTTGTCTTAATATTTATGTTTGTATTGAGCGTCAAATGCACGACTCTGTTCGGATTATAGATATTATTTTAATCGGGTTTATTTATCCGTTTCCCAGTCGCAACCGCACCCCCAACCCTATCACGAGGAAATCTATTATTGTAAAAATCCATTGAGCATTTTGCTTAGAGCGAAACTTGAATCCGTAACATCATTTAAACCAGCTGAGCTAAAATTCTTGTCTTAATATTTATGTGATTGTAATATTCTTTTTGGAAGGTTGGAATAGTCTAGTGTTTCATTTTTATATGAGGAGAAATTCAAGTTTTCTAGGTGTTTTATTAAAGTAAATTAAAGTTTTTATTTTCTTTAAAGTCATTTCGTTTAGTAGGTTTTCTCATCCTTTTCAAATTTTTATAAATATTTAATTTCCTTATAATTATTTGAGTCAAATAAAATCTATACTAATCTTCGGTTATAAATAAGTGAAATTTTTTCAAATAACTTAAAGTAAAAAAGAGAAATAAGTAAATAATAACAAGTGTCAAAAGTAAGGTGTATTGGAAAAAAAATTACAAAACATAGTAAATTACAAATTGTGTTCTTTATTAATATATGAAATTACATGGTATGTTTTTTAGTTTTAATAATTACATACGATATCCTTTTATTAAAAGATTTGCACACATATTGTTTTTTATACTAACTATCATCTAGATGTATAGTTAACTCAGTTATGTGCCCCCCTCACATGAAGGTATTCGGTATTCTTATCATTTTTTTTCACGTCTAATATATTAAAAAACTATGAAAAAATAAAATTTTTAAATCAAAAAAGTAAATTAAAAAATATTGGACCGTTAGGTAAGTCGGTGAGCCCAATCACTCTTGGTGTGTATTCATTTGACTAATCGTCAAAACTTTTAGTGACAACAATCTCCAATAATAATTATTAAAGTTAGGAGTCTAAGTCACAAGTCATTTAAAAGGTCGAGAAATCAACAATAAACATCAAAAAAATATAAATACTTTATAAACTACTCACACCAATAAATAATAAAAATCAATAAGGAACACAAACTTTGAGAGTACTTATGATTCTTTGAATTGCTTATATAACTCCAAAAGCAAAAAAAATGAACTATAAGTCGCGTGTTAATCATACAACATAAGGCAGAAATTCAAAGAGCAACAAAATACAAAAAGTGAATTAGGGATTTTAATCTTACCATCGTTGTTTATTCGAGTTTAAGGGGTTTTAATGGTGTGTGAGATGTTGTAGATGGTGAAGCTGACCAGATTAGGCTATCAAATAGAGGGGGTGATGGATTTAATGCTACTGAACATAAGAGGAAGGCGGGTTCAACGACTTACCCATCCGATAGCTTTTAATTTTATTTTTCATATAAAATAATTAATTTTTTTTCTTTGTTTAATATATTAAATGTGAAAAAATTGAAAAAAATGCACTTCATGTGAAAGATCCATAACTGAGTTAACTGTATATTTAACTGAAAATTAGTGTAAATGACAATAGGTGTTCACATATTTTAAAAAAAGGCATTGGATGTAATTATTTAAACTAAATGACGTACCATGTAATTTCGTGTATTAATAAATGACAAAATTTGTAATTTACTCTAATATATAATATATATATATATATATGTATATATATATATGTATATATGTGTGTATATATATATGTATATATATATGTAAATAGGGTAGGGATTAAATGAGAACTAGTTTTTTTTGTGAGAACTCTAAGAACCAATCTCAACCACTAGTTTTTAATGACAAAATTGTAATTAACAAAAATATAATTAAAAATTTTATCAATAAAAAAGTAAAATAAAATAAAATAAAAACACAAAAATGTTCCCCAACTTTCCCTCTTTCATAAAAAAATATAAAAAATTAGAAAAAATAAAAAAAATCCCGTTTTTTTAACGAAATTCGTTTTACACATGTGTAATATCGGATTTACACATGTGTAAATCCAGTACTACACATGTGTATAACTAGATTTACACATATGTAAACAACCGATGTACGATTTTTTTTAGAAAATTATATCAATATGGTAGTCGTTGGAAAGATTAAAAAATACTAAATTTTATGGTGAATTTTTTTGAAAAAATGATGTCGTGAAAAAAAGTTACGAACGTTAAAAAAGGGGAAAATGACATGTGATTTGCATGTAATAAAAAATGAGTGGCTGAAATTGGTTCCCAGAGTTCTCACAAAAAAAGGTGGTTTTCATTTGAACCATCCCCTATGTATAT
>BJCM01248491.1:0-10000 GCA_018326385.1 Flaveria bidentis
TTTAAGTCCCACAGACATCATAACAACTGAAGAAGTCTACATCAGCTGAAGACAAAGTCTGAAGACAAAGTCAGAAGACAAAGTCTGAAGACATCAGCTGAAGACAAAGTCTGAAGACATCAGCTGAAGACAACAGCTGAAGACAAAGTCTGAAGATATCAACTGAAGACAACAGCTGAAGACAAAGTCTGAAGACATCAGCTGAAGACAAAGCCTGAAGACAGTTCTCAAAAGTTGTCATAACAGCTGAAGTAGTTCTCTTCAGTAGTTGTGATGGTTTACTTTCAGTAGTTGTTTTTACTTTTTCAGTAGTTTGTAATCAGTAGTTTAGTATAATCTAAAACATCTGAAGTTCTTACACTTTAGATGTTGTAGGTTCAGTAGTTATAGAATACTTTAAGCTTTTATTGTAAGATGTCCTCAGTTGTTGTGGACATCTTTAGTAGTTTTTCAGTTAGTTTCAGCTGTTTGAATAATCTGTTAGATGTCACTATCAGGTGACATCTGCTGACTTCACATTCCTCTATAAAAGGAATGTTGACCTAATTTGTAAATTGCCGAAGCTTATGAGTGAATTAATATATTATCTTTTGCATAAAACCCTCTCTCTATAACCGTCACTGTTTGATTGAATATTCGTATTATTCTTGCTTAAATTTCGTCTAATTCTAGTACTATTCTGCTGCGAATCATAACCTAATTGATCAAACTAGATCTTAGATCCTAACACATATGGCTCTTCAACAAAGAGCAGGATCAATTGGAGAAAGAGAGGAAGAAAGCTATAAGAGAGAAGATGAGGGAGAAGAAAAAGTAAGAAGAAGTTGGGGTGACTATCGCCAAGAAGATAGGTGAGAAGGCCTGGATAAAGGATTATCTTCGGGCTCATGGCTTCTTTGGTAGGCAACCGGGACCCATGTCTGAAAAGACATCTCTCAGCAACATGTCAGTTACATCAAGGCTGATATTCGCTTGGGGAAAAGGAAAGAGATGTACAGAAGGGGGCAGGGGATGATCTTTAAACTAACACCTCAACCCCAACCTACAATCCAAACTCAGCCCCAACCTTAACCTGAATCTTTCCCATTTCCTTTCCCTATCAAAATTGAGCCCATTTCTGAACCTTACACCCCTAAACCTACACCAACCACCTTACCTACCTCATCACCACAACCACCTCAACTTATTACCCTTCAACCAAAAACACTACCTAGAATCCAAACACTTCCACCTACTCAACAACCATCCAGACCATCTCCTCAACCTTCTAAACATCTATCCTTAGAGGAGTTTAAGGAGATCAAGATGAAGCTCAACAAATGCATAACTTTAAGTGACATCTCTTGTGAGGAGGATTCTGTCAAGTTGACTTTTAATGATGGATCCTCATGTTCCCTCACTAGAGGACAATTCCTTGATCTACCTAAAGGAACATTGGACTAGGTTGTTAAACTCCTTTGCCTTAACTCTGATTCACTAAATTAAGAAAAGAATAAGCTAAGAATGAAGCTGGTGACTCAGTTAGATACCAAGAAGGTAGACAAAGTACCTAGCAAACCTATCATGCCAACAAAGAAGATTGTCTAGTGGAGGTTTGAATACTTTTTTCACAACTTTGTTGTTGAGAGAGATTGGCGAGCTGAACAGGCATAATGCCTCGTCTCTACTACACTTGAGCAGATTTCATATTGCTAAGTTAGCAGAAAAGTTATTCTCCAAGCCCTCAAACTTTGAGGTAGTTGTGCATATCAGAAATCATTTGAGTAGCCTTCACCTGGCTGAGCAAACAACTCGAAACAGGATTGAAGAGGAGTTAAAACTAAAAGAGGAGGAGGAGAGGAAGGGATTAACAACCAAAGGCAAAGCCTTTATTCAAATGGTTGTAGATCCTAAACTTGAATCCATTGTTAGATGGGAGTATGACTATAACTCTCATCAACAAACTCTCTCCAGGGGGCATAACAAAGGGTGCATGTCATTAGGAGTGCTAGATTAGATCTCCTATTCACTAATGATTTGCACAGACTTCTCAACATAACCTCCGAACAGAACAAAAAACATATAAATATCTCCTATCCCTTGTGTAGAAAGTTTTGAAAAGTAGAAGTAAGTGAGGTTTTGGTGCAACCAAAACTAAACACTTAGACAATTTTGGTGCAACTTATACATGACTTCCGAAGCTAAGTGTGGATTTTCCGAAGGAAATGGAGTTCTTCCGAAGACAAAGTGCCATATCAACTTCCAAAGGAAAAGCTCCAACATCCAAAGACAAAGTCTTCTATTTTGATGTTCAAGACTTATAAGAATTCAAAGACAATGACTTCTATAGTAGAAGTCCCCAACCCACGAAAGAAGCAGCCTCTACCGAAGTATAAAAGGCTTCGGAAGAACTTGTTCTTCCAAAGCCAATTAAGCTTCGGAAGATACTGCTATGAACTAGTGGACTTAAGTATTGTCTTTGACACTCCACTGCAGAGCTCTAATACTTAATGGCATTTTCCCAAAAGGCCATGTAGTTGACCATACTTTATTTCACTGTTCACCTATATATATTAGTACAAGTAGCCAGCTTTAGTTGGTGACAAAAAGTAAGTCATAGACATGTTATGACTACCATATCTTAGATAAGACATTATCTAGAATACCTTTACTATAGCTTTGTAGTATCTGCTTTAGTTAGAGGATTCTAGCTGGTATCATAGTATATACGGCTGTAGATAGTAGTATATATAGTTTCTTATTGTAACTCTTGTAGTAAGCTTGAAAGAGTCTTGTAAACTTTTAGTTGAGAAGTAATATATACAAGTGTCTTGAAAATTATTCTCTTGTGTTTGCCTTGTGTTACTTAGTATATTATATTCAACTCTTAGAAGAACTCTGCTTCTTGAGCGTTTGTTATTGAGTTTGAGAGAAATACTTGTGTTGAGTATAAAACCGATCCTTTATAGTCTAAGTAAAAAAAAGTCTTCATCAGTATTTATTTGTTCATCTGCATTAACTGATGCAGATGTGCTGGTCTTCATTTGCATTTATTGTTTTCTTCTATAATATTTGTGTTTGCTCATCAGCATTGAGAAATGCGGATAAACAAACACATGGCGCATATGTTGCTAATCATTCACATTAGTTCATGCGGATGTACTAATCCTTGTCATATTTGATTGGATGTCCTCATTTGTTAATGCAGAAGAACAAACACTTGTTAGCATTTTCACTGTGGTTATCCGCATATACAATTCCGGATAGCTGATATTTATCATCTTCTGTTGATGCAGATTCTTCATCCACATTGTTTCTTGGACTTGTGGATTTCCAGCAGGACAACTATCAACCCAACATTTGAATTAGGATGTATGATCCTTTCAGGGTCCAACAATAAGTGTAGGGGAGTAGTGATGGAGTTAATTTCCTTTTGTTTGTCAGACACTTTGTGTTGCTTTCCTTTTAGGCATGCAACATACTGGTTAATGACTTGTAAAATATTTCCTTGGCATTCCAATTACCATATCATCCTTACTTAGTTTATTCATGTTCTTAAATTTAAAAGGCATATTCTTTTATGCCATAGGAAAAACTCATAACTATTTGTTTTAGATAGAAAGCAAAAAACTTATTGCAAGTCCATATTGTACATGTTCCCTTTCCTTGGGGTTGTCAGCAAGATATGCCATTAAGGAATGATCACCCCAGGCTTGAGAACAATGCACTCATGCTCAGTAAGAGCATGTTATGTTTTCGGTCACAAAATTGAGATAAACTCAAAAGATTGTACTTAACCTCTTTGAAAAAGTTTACCTTCTTAATACTAAGCTTACCATATGTAACCATGCCGCTTCTAATATTGTAACCACCTGATTCACCTGCAAAAGCAAATAACCATCCATCAATTTCCTCGCCAGTCATGTGCCTTGAGCAAACACTATCAAAGTTACTTTTGCTTGGAGTCGAAGGTGGGCTTGATCTCTTGCACTTTCTTGGATATTTTTTTCAGATCTGATGAAGTTCCTTCTTATAGACTTGGCCATCCCGGGTTTCTTCTTTTCTCTAGGGATATAGTGACCCTTCATAGAATGAACCTATTCACTCACCTCTAGTTCATCCTTTATTATATCCTCTTCATCTCTTTCACTTTCTTGGATATTTTTTCAGATCTGATGAAGTTCCTTCTTATAGACTTGGCCATCCCGGGTTTCTTCTTTTCTCTAGGGATATAGTGACCCTTCATAGAATGAACCTATTCACTCACCTCTAGTTCATCCTTTATTATATCCTCTTCATCTCTTTCACTTTCTTGGATATTTTTTCAGATCTGATGAAGTTCCTTCTTATAGACTTGGCCATCCCGGGTTTCTTCTTTTCTCTAGGGATATAGTGACCCTTCATAGAATGAACCTATTCACTCACCTCTAGTTCATCCTTTATTATATCCTCTTCATCTCTTTCACTTTCTTGGATATTTTTTCAGATCTGATGAAGTTCCTTCTTATAGACTTGGCCATCCCGGGTTTCTTCTTTTCTCTAGGGATATAGTGACCCTTCATAGAATGAATCTATTCACTCACCTCTAGTTCATCCTTTATTATATCCTCTTCATCTTCATCTTCCACTTGGATAGGATCAATAGGAGATAGCTCATTTTCACAAGTTTTACACCTTGGACATCTGAATGATAGCTATAAGTGTGGAGGAGCTATTTAATTTGATCTTGGTCCCTGTCTGTTTTGATAAAAAAACTTTTGCATGCAAGGATGAAGATATGATGTTCATGAAGGTTTCTTCTTCAAGAACATATTTTTTTGCCTTGACTTTGTTGATCAAAGCTCAGCCTGGCATTTAGTTAATTTGGCAACAGGATCTTTAATTTGAGTCTTGTAATTTGTATGCTCATGTTTTAGTGTAAAAATGATTTTCTCAAAATTTTCTATGTTAATTTTATAATCATTTTCTGCTCTTTCAAAATCAACTTTTAAAATTTTCAAGGACTCAAGATCATATTTTATTTCCAAATTATAAGACCAATAAATATTAATTTTAGCATTGCATTCAGGAGAGCAAAGATGTTCCAATATGTTAGATTCATCCTGGTCTGCCATCAAAGCTTGGTTTCGAGAGACATCATCCACTTGAAAGCTCCAGTCAAAGCCTCCTTCTTCCACAACAACAACAACTTACTGCTTTGGTTGGTTGGCTTCTCAGTTCTTGGAGTTGCGTCAGTGTAGTTTGGTCTGGGTTGTTTATGGCCAACATTTGTTCTACCAAAGTGGCCTATTTGGTTACAGTTCTAATTAGTTTGTTATCCATCCAAAACTTTCCATGGGTCATATGTATACTTCCTCCTTGTCATCTTGTAAAAATTCTTTGCTCTTCGAGTGATAAAAGCCATCGGCTACACTATCTCCACGTACTCAAGATCGTCTGGATGGAGGTTGTCTAGGTCTTCTAGGGTGAAGTGGAAGTTGGTAGAAATTTTCTCTAAAAACATAAAGTACTGAGAAGAACTAGGCTCTTGGAATGGGTTTCCTTTAGTGTAACTCTCCCTTTGTGTCTCTGGAAAGGTGATGAAAGGACCCATTGGTATTTTTTTCAGGGTAGTAGGAAAGATGATGTCATGGTTCTCTTCTATCCCTTTCAACCACATCAAGGGTTGAACTCTTTTAGGTGTTGGATTATGTGGTAGATGGATCTTGCATGTTCATCTTCATTTGATAACCACTCAAGATACCATACAAATTAGTGAGAGTAAGGATAGGGAGGTTCTCAGTTCCTTTGATGGCCACATAGTAGTATGTCCATTGTGTAGGAAGAGAGAACATCGAATTCCTGACTATGTCCTTGTTCTCAAGTTTGACTCCAACATCCATAAGAGTATCTATAATCTCATCATACCTGAAGTATTATTGAGTCATAGTTTCACTTGTCTTGAAGGTGAAGTTTTCAAAATTCTACTTCATTATGTCTTTCTTGTTTGACTTAGCTTCCTCAAATCAATTATACATCTACTTCAATGCATCCTAGTGTTTGTTTGTAGTCTTGCACTTCTTGAAGCCTCTGTAGATGGAATTAGGAATTCACAGTTTGAAAAATGATCATGCCTTTTTTATCAATATCAATTTCTTCCAGTCTTTCTCATAATAATCAGTCACTTCCTTGGGTATCATCCCACCACCAACAGTTGTTAAAGTAATACTTGGGATGTGAGGTACTAAGACTACAAATCTCCACAACCTACTGTCTTGACACTTGATGAAGCCTTCCATTCTCATGCACCAAGTATCAAACTCATCAAGAATGATAAATGGAAACTTTGTATTTAGTGAGAGCTAGCATTTGATCAAGTAAGTGTTTGTTAAATTGTAGAGTGATTTAAGATAGTGAGATCTTGCAATCAAGTGCCTAAGAAGATCTAATACCAATTTTAGGACCAGTTACGGTTAGTGCTACAACAGTCTCACGGTTGGAGAAGATACACTTACTAAATCAAATAATGAACTTGACATAGAAACAACAAACAAAGATAAGAACACTCAGAACACAAAGATTGGTTTTCAAGGATGATGTATATTGCTCTCAAGTGTTTGTCAAATGTTACAAGGCTTCAAGGCTTAGTCTTAAGACTGGTTACATGAGATACTTTATACTAAATCCTAGACTCGGCTATACTTCGAAGTCCAGCTGGACACTAATCAAGACAACACGATCAATGTAAAGTCAAAGGGCATATTGTCTTTTGACATGTAACTATGACATATTATAGTTCACATCCTATTATATTATAATAAGGATAAAAGTACTGAAGTAGAAAGTTATAGACAAAGACACCACTATGTATATTTGCAAAAAAGTATGGAGATAATCACCAACTTATTTAAGTTTGTGGGTTTTTAGAGCTGCCACCAGAAAGGTAGTCAGCATTTGTTAAAAGTGTGTTGGTTGGCACATGGCTTCTTAGTCGTCGGAAGAGTTTAGTCTTCACGCATCGGAAGACTTTGTCTTTAAGCTTTGGAAAACTTTGTCTTTAAGCTTTGGAAGACTTCACTTTGGCTTTGGAAGATTTCTGTCTTTGGCTTTGAAAGATTTGACACTTAGTTATTTTTCTTTGTACACGGTCAAATTTTTTGAAGTAACTTCCTTGTACTTCAGTGCATGCTGAAAGGTCTTTTGTTAGCATCAGCCTTTAACATAATCTCTTAAACTAGTTTCACATTCTATGATGATGTTTTACACCCGTATCTAACTATTGGGGAATAATAGTAATCTAAAGAATGATATTTATCACGTTATTTCATAGATCAAAAGAGTGGAAATGTTTTCATGATTGATTCATGTTTCTGTTGAAGATTATTAAAGTTCAAAGCCTTATCATATGCCTAATACATTCTAATCCTTAAGGTTATGATCTGAACAATAATCCAAAAGTGATACGACCCATATCCAACACCAAAGATTTATTCAAAGAGATTCTAACCTTTGTTAGCAATATATTAGGAGAAGCTAAATGAGAGGGGGGAGACTACAATGATTTTTGTCAGAATAGTGTTGGTCAAGAAGACATGTGACAAAAAAGATCTTCAACCTTTAAGTTTGGTAGGCGTCAGTTTAAAGGAATATTGTTAGGTTTAACAAGATGATAAAATAAGGTTACCATAGCACATTCTTAGTAGAATAAAGATCTCGTTGTACGGATCCCGACACCAAGTTTGTTAAATGAAGAAAGAGAATAAAATACAAAGTTCTTGAAGCAAATAAAATTAAAGGCCACTTAATGATCAAAATAAGGGCTAATAATGTAATGAAACATATTCCATTATAAATAGAAACCCACTATTGTGTTTTAGCATGTGTTTTTCTTTTGTTATGAATCATCAACCCAAGGAGAAATTCTTTTTTGGGTGGGTTTGATCTTCATGCTTCTTGTATGAATTTCATTGCAATTTGTATATCAATATCAATGAATTCATCGTATCATCATCAACATCTATTTCTTGTTTTCTTGGATTTACACACATACATACATCTTAATTTTTACTTCTGATCTTGAACATGATGAATCCCAAGATCCAAGCTTAATGAATCTGAATATTGATTTTACACTATCAAATAGAGGATTGTAGGATATGATGTTAAGGAAGATCGATCAACTACTTTCTAGCTACACCTATGGACATAATTTGGTTTGTATGGTACAACACCATATTATTAAGTTTCCATATGAGGCTAATTAATTTTGTATAAATAAATCAAACCCCTTCATAACCAGATATTAAAATTCCATCTATCAGCTACAAAATACTATGATTATGAAATTTAATTTTCCCTTATGATAACTTTCTTAACATATAAAACTTGTTAATTGTCAAATAAGGAACATGTGTCCTGTATGAGTAATACACCATACAATGGTCGATTCATACATCTATAATATCAACTTGGCGATTCGCAGTTCTAGCTTTTGCCTTTTCCTTCAAGTAATCGAGATAATGCTCATAGATATATGATGCAAACCCCCATATGGCCAACAACATTGAAACAACCTTCACTCCAGACATCTTTTCATGGAGAAACACTACCCCAAAAATGGGTGCAAGTGGGATTGCTAAAGTACTAATCACATTAGAAAACAAAGATGAAACCTCAAAGATTAAACAAACGCACCCGATTGAGAAAACCTGCCATGAAACTGTTGTCCATACCAAATTCATTACGTAAGAAACTTTGCCAGACTTGAAACCTTCCATTTCTCCTTTTATATCCTTCCATTCACCACTAGCAAACAGTCCCACCACAAGTGCTACACTTGCTATCAGGCTTTGGTAGACGATCATATCAAACACAGCTTTGTAGCTTTCTGATTTCAGAATCTTCTGGAAAGCGAGTTGAGTTGTAGAAAGCATTAATCCATAGCCTACAAAGTTAATATTTCACTTTTAAAACTCAAAGAAATTACAAATAAATATAGAACACTTAGCCTTACCTGTAAAGGGTTTTAAAACAAGATACCTGCAGAAGCAGCAATCGTACATACAAACCCAATTATATACTTGCTTCTCGAGGTTTTCGTAGTTGGATCTAAATCACTTTGGAACAGAAGTAATGCACATGAAAGTCCAAGAAGAACAAGTGAATTAGCAATGAAAGGAGTAATCTTCTGCCCATTCAAAAAGTATGAAAAGAAAGCATTGAATGCGATCTGACTCGCACATATCAAGGAGAAAGTTGATAGGGGTAGAACGTCATATCCAAAGGTGTATAACATGCAGTCCGCAGCCAAGAATATACCAAGAAACATATAGAGTGTCACAAGGGTAATATACGAAGGTTTTGTGGTAATTTGTTGTTGTTTAAAGGGTACTTTTGAAGGTAAATGCATCCACTTTAATAGAAACATAAGCGGGAAACCAATAGTTTGAACAAGGCTTGCCATCCATTTACTATTTCCTCCTTGGTTAAAGTAAAGTCTTCCAAGCATTGTTGCAACTGCTTGGCCTAATAATATAAAAATGGTGAACAATGTTATCTTCATCCACCATTTGTACTGTACAACCATGTAGAACCATCTTCCCTGATTTTGGATTTCAGCTGACCTTTCTACATCTGGTAATACAAAAAAAATATTATGTTAAGACCTAAATCATCACAGCCATGTCATGGTAACAACATTTATATCATTTTTTACATGTCCTATTACATAGTATACAAGTTATTATAACATGATTGCAAGTGATGGCATCTTCATATTGTAATACAATAGAACCGTACACATGCACAACCTTGGTATCATGAGTTACAAGTTAGAAAGATAAATGTAGTAGCAAATATTATTGTATAATATTCTGTAATATTATTAATGTATAATATAGTTACTTTAGATATTTTAATAAATATTATGTTGTTATAATAAATTCAGGATTTCATTCTAATATATTGTAAGTGTAAATCTATTGTTAATAAAAGGAGAGATTCAATTTCAATCAGGATTATTTTCATGATATTATAGTCATGG
>BJCM01248527.1:0-13098 GCA_018326385.1 Flaveria bidentis
AGAATGGTGCTGAAGCTGTTAGCTGCAGACGAAGAGAAGGCAGCTAGGCTTCTTCAGCTTGAGGAGCAAAATGCTTCTCAAGCTCAGCAGATTGCTCAGCAAGCTGAGCAGATTTCCCAACTCCAGGAGCAAAATGTCCTGTCGACTCATAAGATTGAGGAGTTGGAGTCTGCTAACAAGAAGATTCTGCTGAAGCTGAAGGGGTCACAAGCTGATCCTCTAAAGATAAGGGAAGGAGAGGATGATGATGATGGTGATGATGATGAGGATGATGATGAAGAAGATGAAAGTGAAGATGATGATGAGGACGGTGAGGGAGAGTCTTGAGACAAGGATGGTGATGACAATGAAGGGGATGCAGCTGCATCTGCCTCTGATCCTGAGCAAGAGCAAAGAACCAAAAGGAAACAAGATCAGAGAGAATCATCGTCTACCCCGCCTACCTCTCCATCTGCTAAAGATCCTGCTATGATCCAAGGCAAAGTTCAAGATTAGATGTCTATTTATTATTTAAACTTTGTACTTGAAATCATGTATCAAATTTTGAGTTAAATATATAAATGAAAAGTTAAACCAACATTTGTTTATGTGCTTAATGTAAACTTATTTGTATTGTGTTTGGTTGCTTCTTTAACAGGTTCAGCTAAACAAGTTGATAAGTATGATGTTGTGCCCCTTCGTTAAATCGAGACTAAATTGACAATGATTCTCGATTTGCAAGGGATAGTACAACGCTCTGTCAGCTACACGGCTAAAGAGGGAGAGATTATACATGATCTGACTGATGAACAGATTGCTGAACTGTTCAGTCTAAATCCAGATGAGCTGGTAAAGGATGCTCCAGAGGTAGATGTAGTAAGTGATGAGGAGCTACAGGATGTCGACGAGGTGGAGATAGAGGATGTGACTGCTGATCACTATCCCAGTATACTAACGCCGAAGTCGAAGTTCTACCGGATCTGGGAGATACATCTGATAGCAATGTATTCGATAAAGTGGAGGAGATGACTGCTGAAAAAGAAGCTACTGTAGAAGATCCTCAGGCAGATGATGCTGACCTCGCATCTAAAAAGGCTGAGTGGGTAGCCTGCCTGGAAGAAATGAAGAAACAGCGCGTGCCAAACAAATCAAATGCCTACACCAAGCTCTACAAGGTAAAGAAGCATCAGAAGGTGTCGGGCAAGATTATCAGTTGGGCATACTTTGAGGATCTCAAAGTATATGTTGTCAAGAGGGAGAAGGGAAAAGAGTATTTCAGATTCCCACACGATCTGAAAACTCTCCCTGGATTTGAGCTTAATAGTCTAGCCAACTTGAGCCTCCTGTATGTTGTTCCCGGAAAGATATCAGGATGGTTTGAGCAGGCTCTGAAGAAGGAGTATCATACGAGGTGGGTCAATTTTAAACCTCAACAGCCCAGAAGGTTGATTCATAAGACAGAGGTTGATCCCACCTCAGGAAGACCAAAAGTAGTTTGGAGATTGCACCCTCCGTGCACAATGTCGCATATTCCACTGACGGAGATGCCACAAGATTTTGCACCCTATTTTAAATGGTGGTATTATGACTGGCGTACTGGTGAGGCCGTCATATTTTTGGATAAAGAAGGGAAGGTCAAGGCGATTAGGGTATTCGACCCTATGTGGCTAACCAACTTGTCTGCTTAAGATGTCTACATCTTGTACAAATGGCCATTATTTTTTGACACGCCAGATATAGTGCACGCACTTCATTTCCAACACGTTATACGTATATGCTTCACACTGAATATTCATGCTGGGGTTTCACGAGAAGAAAGAGTGAACAGATATGAAGAGTTCAAGAAGGAAGTCAAAGTTTAGATAGAACAAGGACCAAGGGGGAGTTTGTTGGTACACATGTCCCTAGTTCTAGTCTAGTGATATTAAATGTAATAGACTTTCATCTTGTAACACATATGTAATGTTGAATCTATGAAATTAAATACTCTTCTGTGAATGTTTGTAGATTGTTTAATGTTATATCTATTGATATTATGTATTGATACACACATATATGAACATGTTATATAGGCTTACATTTGTAAGACATGTTCTGAATCATTAAAGGTTAAAGAATGTGCTTAACTAAGTAATCTGATTCAGTCACACGACTAGACCATGCAAATGGGCCAATCGCACGACTGAACCAGGTGATTGAGTCAATCGCACTACTGAGTCATAAGACTAACTCAGTCGTACAAATGAATCAATCGTATGTCTCAGTCGCACGACTGAGCCAGTCCCTTGGCTCAGTCGTACGAAGGAAGACTGTAACCTATAAATACCACTTAATTCGTGGAAAAAGAGGGACTTCGAGTATTCGCAACCCTAGCCGACCCAGAACGTCCAGTTCGTCCCTTCCAAGTTCATAGAATGTTTCTGATCATTCCTAGTCTATTCTTAACTTATTCTAATCATTAGGATTGATCGGATTAACATTTTCCCTGATTGGATCGCCAATCAAATAGAATTCCACACTATTTGATTAGGTTTCACGTTGAATCAGTTTGTACTCCGTACACTATCGGTCCCAACAATGTACAAGTTTATCCTCCGCCTAGTACATACTGTTATTCTCCTATGCATGTTCCTCATCCTTCTATTGATTTAATCAAAACAGATACTAACAGTATGTCTACAGGTTTAGAGGGTATTAATCCTAAGCACGTTCGTGAGGACTACGACTATGGATCAACTAGTGGTCTTGGATGAACTAGTATTAGTACACCTGATTTTTAGCAATTTGTTTTAGAGCATAAGTCTAGTTTAAATTTCGTCTTTGTATCTAGTACACCGGTAATAGACACTACCACATCATGTTCTCATGACGTTTCTATTTCATCTTTAATTTTTGTACACTGTGGTGATTCTTTTTGTTCAGATTATGATAATGGTGCAACTGATCTCACTACAAAAAATAACGAGAGACTTAAAACTAATTGTTTTGATAAATTCTTTTCTAAACCTATTCCATCTTTTACTCCAATGAATATTTCTTTATCAAATGAAAGAACTGTAACTTCATCTTAAGCTAGCACAAGTGGTACTAGTTCTACTTGTACTTCAGATGATCATTCATCTACTTTTGTAAGTAATAATTATTGTTCACATAAACTCTGACCTCATGGCATGTATGAGGCATATAGTGACATTGGTTCTAGTGTGTCTGAATGTGATGTGGAAATTCACATCGATCATACTCCTATCTCATCACATCACAGACCTAGACACAAACCACACTGTTTCAGGTGTTGTCAAGAGAATCATCTTGTCAAGGATTGTCCTACACTACTTCATGGTCATGTAAATAGGAACTTTTTTGGAAATAAATTTAGAAAATTAGTTAATAATTTCTTTTAAAAGAAATCTACTTCTTCTAAAGCTTAAATTATTCAAACTTGGGTTCCTACTTCACCTAGTTAATTTGTTCTTTATTTGATTACATGAGTCATCCACTAAGTTTATAAATAGCATATGGCATGTAGATAGTGGATGCTCTAGACATATGACTGTGTTGAAAGATTTGTTGACCAATTATCGGATTATAAATGGAGGATATGTTGCTTTTGCTGGTGATAAAAATGGTGGAAAGATGACTGGTTAAGGAGAAGTTTCCAATGGTTCTTTAACTTTGGAGGAAGTCAACTATGTCCCTTAGCTTGCATTTAGTCTCTTGAGTGTCTCTCAAATCTGCGATAAAGACATTCCAGTCTTGTTTAAATCCGATGAATGTCTATTTTTAAAATCAGAGATTGATATTCCAGAAGATTTGGTTCTTATGCGTGCTCCGAGAAAGCATGATACATATCTTCTTCATATGAAGTCAAGGGAGTCAGAGTCTACCGCAACCCGTCTTCTTTCAAAAGCTTCAACCTTTGAGTCTCTGTTATGGCATCGCCGATTGGGCCATGTTAATTTTAAAATAATAAACAAACTAGTCAAAAACAATCTTGTTAGAGGACTTCCTTTAAAAGATTTCTCTGTGAACGAAACATGTATGGCTTGTGCCAAGGGAATTCAACAAAAGAAACCACATAAGCCCAAACTTGAAAATAGCATAACTTGTCCTCTCGAGTTGTTACATACTGATTTGTTTGGCCCAATTAGCGTTAAATCAATTACTAAAGAATCCTTCTGTCTTGTTGTTATAGATGATTTCTCAAGATATTCATGGGTGAGATTTCTTGCTCATAACGGAGAGGTTGTTGAGAAATTATAGAAGTTAATACTTTCAATTGAGACAATAAGCAAGAGAGAAGGTTCTGGCCATGAGAAGTGACAATCGTACTGAATTCAATAATTAGATTCTTGATTCGTTCTATGCTGAAAACGGAATTGTGAGACAATTTAGTGCTGCAAGGATGCCTCAACAGAATGGTGTAGCTGAACGAAAGAATCTCACTCTTATTGAAGCCACCCATATTATGTTGATAGAATCATCGTTACCCATTATCTTTTGGGCTGAAGCGGTAAACTGTGCTTCATACGTTCTAAACCGGGTTTTGATAGTCAAGGACAAAATGAAGACTACCTATGAACCTATTTGTAAACGGAAACCTTTAATTGACTTCTTTTGACCATTTGGTTGTTCATGCACTCTCTTGAATACTCAATCCCAAAAGATAAAGTTCAGTGTCGTGTCTAACGAGTGTTACTTTGTCGGTTATTCTTCTTCTCAAAAGGCTTATCAGGTATATAACAAGAGTACACATATCGTTCAAGAATCGTTCTATGTTGATTGGCAGGAGTCTAACTCCTGATGTTTGATCTAAACCAACATGGTTCTTTGACTCTGATACTATGTTTAATTCTTTTTATCTTCTAGTTTTCAATGATGATGCGTCCATCTTAAATGTTCAAACAAATATTTTTTCCTAAACCCCATCTCATATCCATTCCACCTCTTCAGCAAATGATTCCACATTAATTGATGTTGGATCTTCCTCTCCATCATTTGATCTTTCACCGACAGCTATTTCTACATCTCTTCCTTCATCACCAACATCTATCCCACCATAGCCTATTCCATCTCTCTCACCTCTTCTACTCATTTACAATCTTTCAGCAAAACATCTCCAAACATATTGCCTTTATCCACATATTTCAAAACAATGAAAGATCATCATCATGATTACATTATCTGATCTATCATTGATGGTGTACGGATGCGGAGTCAATCTGGATTGATAAATATTTTTCTGTTCTCTTGCTTTATCTCTCAAACTGTTCCGAAAAACATGCTTGCCGCTCTCGAGGATCCTTGCTGGGTGGAATCAATGCAATTGGAGCTTTAACAATTCAGAAAACTCAAAGTATGGACTTTGGTTGACTTGCCTCCAAACGAATGCCCAATTGATACAAAATGGGTTTTTAAGAAGAAGGGATTGATTATACTGAAGTTTTTTCTCTCGTCGCTCGTCTTGAAGCAATAAGGATTTTTCTCACTCATGTTGTTCATAAACAGTTCAAGGTCTATTAGATGGATGTCAAGTGTGCTTTTCTTTACGGAGAGATTGATGAGGAGATATATGTGTGTCAACCACCAGGTTTTGAGGATCCTGATTTTCCTGATAAAGTTTTTAAGCTTGATAAGTCTCTTTATGGTCTTCATCAGACACCTAGGATCTAGTATGAGACCTGAACACAGTACCTCTTAAGCAATGGTTTCTCTCGTGGCATCATCGATATGACTCTATTCAAGAGAGAAGTGAATTGTGAAATGTTGATTGTCCAAGTTTATGTCGATGATATTATTTTTGGCTCCACAAATTCATAATTATGTCGGGAGTTTGAAGAGATGATGCGTAATTGGTTTGAAATGAGTATGATGGGAGAAATGTGCTTTTTTTCTTGGATTACAAGTAGAACAAAAGCCAGAAGGCATTCTCATTTATCAGGAGAAGTATGTTAAAGAAGTTTTGAAGAAATTCAAGATGGATGACGCGTCTCCTGAAATGACTCCATTTACTGCTCAAACGTGCCTTACTCCTCATGAGAACGGGAAACCTGTTGATCCTTATCTTTACAGATCTATGATCGGTTCCATTATGTATATTAGTGCAAGTCGTCCTGACATCACTTTTGCTTTAGGATATTGTGCTCGTTACCAGTCGGCTCCGTAAGAGTCTCTTGAAAAAGCCATCAAGAGAATTTTTCGTTATCTCAAAGGCTCCTCTTGTTCAGGTCTTTGGTATCCCTATGGTGGGAATTTTGATTTACATGCTTATTCTGACAGTGATTCTAATGGTTGCAGGTTAAACAAAAAATCGGTGACCGGAGGATGTCAATACCTGGGCAATTGTCTAGTTTCATGGCAAAGCAATAAACAGACCATTGTTTCCCTCTCTATAGGGGAAGCAGAATACATTGTTGCCTCTAGTTATTGTTCATAAGTTCTTTGGATACAACACCAGATGGTTGACTAGGAATCAATTTTCTCCACACACCGTTGTTTTCTGACAATGAAGCGGCCCTCGGGATTGCTAAAAATCCTATTCATCATTCTCGAACCAAGCACATCGAAACACGGATTCATACAATTCGTGATGCACGGGAAAAGGTTTTTATCGATATTATTCCGATTGATACATAAAATCAAAAGGCAGATCTTTTCACAAAAACATTTGATAAACCTCTCTTTTATGAATTGATCTCTATGATAGGGCTAATATCTTTTTAATATAGACATCTTTCACATGGAACAACCTCAAAAGTAACTTGCCTTATAGGCATATTCATTTGATTATCCTCCTCATTAGATGATGATTTGGATTCCTATGAAGATCTCAACAGGCTCAGTGGTAACAGGTGATGATTTAATAGGAGATGTTGGTGAATGATGCATTGGTAAAATATGCGATGAGTGTATGGGTGATATATGTGGAGAGATAATGGGTTGTATTTGTGGAGATGTGATTGGTGATCTATAGGTGATAGGAGTTGGCGTAAATGGTGATGCTCTTTCAGCTGCATGAATAGAAGGCCCAGTGTGAGGATCACCACCTACATCAACCTGTGCAATTCTTGAGCTTCTATTGCATGATCATCAACATGTTGTTGAAAATGAGCAACTTGCTCTTCTTCTTAATCAGGATCAGCAATATGAGCCTCTTATTCTTGTTCTTCTATATTCTTATCTTGGCTGATCTGTTGAAGCATCCATGGCTGTAGAGGAATAAATGTACCACTATAAAATTTTCGGGGATCTCTCTTCTATATGTACTTGTAGGACTTTGCATTGTAGTGAGGAATATCCATCACTAGTCCTAGAGGCACTATGTCTAGAATAGCTTCATGCATGATGCATTGTAAGATTCTTGGGTACATTAGAATCATGTGTCTTCTACCTTGTTGAATGTTAGAGACCAAACCATTAAAAACATAGGCTGACATATTGAATGGTTGGTTTGTGCACCGAGCACATATAGCAGATGATGTAGTGATAGGAATGTCATTCCATCCAGTCTTGCTTTCGGACAAACAATGTAGAAAGATGTGAATCAGGAATCTCCATTGTAAATCCACCAACCCTTTCACTATCTATTTTCTCTCATATCCTCCATCATAGCAAATATTGGAAAAGAATGTCACAATCTCATTATCATCCAATTCCAATGGAGTGTCTGCATCATCACCAATCTGTAGACACTGTCTAACAGTTTGTTTAGTGATGGCAAGAGTGTGGTCTTCAGTAATTTTTCCTGAAAGAGTCCTTACACCATTTATATATGTTACTTGAGTAGTTCCCCAAAAAGATCTTATGAATTTTTCATAGATAATTGGTCCATCAGTATCATCATGAGCCACTCTAGTAGTCAAGATGAATCTGATCATATGTCTTAAACCTTCTGCCTTAGGTTTGTAACTTGTAATAGAGGTATTGTAATAGTGATGACCGCTCGTCACACTTTTAAGTCTCTCAATTTGAAAAGTATTAAATGACCTTATAATTTTGGTTTATATAGTCGATTTAATGACTTTTGCAAATGTAACAAGTTTTAAAACAAATATGGACACAATTTGAACATCACTATAGCAAATGCGGTAAGGAAATTATTCATTAGCATTTATTTATAGTTGCAAATGTGGAAGTGTAAAAACTAAGCAACATTTTTTCACTGTAGTGAATGCGGAAGTTTAATACTTTACAGCATTTGTTCACTATAGTAAATGCGTTTGTAAATAGTTATTAGCATTTTTATATTACAACAAATGCGGTAGAACAAATTTCACGAGCATTTGTTCATTATAGCAAATGCGATAGAGCAAATTCCTTGCATCACATAAATTTAAACAAATGCGGTAGAACAAAAGTTTCCCCACGTTTCTTGACTTTCATGCATCATCATGACATAAGAGATTAAGAACATTATTTGTTCATTTTGATAAACAAAGTAATTTTTAGTGTGGATGTAAACCACATTTAGGAAATGTGGACGAGTAAAAAGAAATGTGGTTGTACAAAAGTTTACTACATAAACAAATATCGTTAAACACTTTTGTCCGCATAGGTTTTTAACACAGACTTCTTATGTATTCTTTAAAACAAATGCGGTAGAGTTAACTTGTTCGCATTAGTTTCACTTTGTTTTTAATGACATGAAAACAGTTACCCACATCGGTTATTTGCCTAGGTTACCTACACCCATATTAACCAATACACTTATTGCATCAAAATTTTCAACTAAATCAAACTTAATGATTCTTAAAAGTTAACTATTTCTAATTTTCTATTGATGCAATAACTGTTATGAAGATTGTATTTTCTTTTGATTTGTTTCTTGTGAAGTTTTTGACTATTGTAGTGCTTGTCAATTCTTTCTTGGATTGACTTGTATATCAGATGTGATACAAGTTTCCCAGTTTTTGACTAATCTTGTACTTTTGTGCTTCCAAATATCTACATATGCTGAGATACTATAGTGTAACTTTTGTACCAACACAGTCAATTTATTTTTGTTTTGATTTTATAATCGTTAAGAAAGAAACTACCTGTACAAACTACTCAAAATTTTAAATTACTCCCCCTAAAGTTTATATCCATATTTAGATAGAAACTTTAAAGATTTAAAAATTTTGGATCATAAAATCTTTTTGTAATTTTTGGTTGATAGAATCATCGTTACCCATTATCTTTTGGGTACTTGACAAAATATTTTTGTAATTTTTGGTTGATAGAATCATAGTTACCTATTATCACCTAGGAAGAGGTCAATGAGACTTGAACAGGTACATGATAGAAGCATGGTCTCTAACACTCCGCTGCAGACCTCTGATACTGCATGGCATCTTCCTAAAGAGCCATGTAGTTGACCATATTTTATTCCACTGTTCACCTTTTATGATTGTACAACTTAAGAACTTTAGTTGGTGACAATAGGTAAGTCAGGGACATGTCCTGACTACCATATCTCAGATAAGACACTTTATCTAAGATACCTTAAACTATAGTCTTGTAGTATAGGCTTTAGTTATAAGATCCCAGCTGGTATCAAAGTATATCCAGCTGTAGGTAGTATTATACATAGGTTCTTATTGTAACTCATTTTACACTGATTGTAAGAGTCTTATAATATTTGAGTTGAGAAGCAATATATAAAAGTTCCTTGAAATTTACTTCTTGTGTTCCTTATTACTTACTATATTGTGATAAACTCTTATTGACTCTATCTTTATTCGAGTGTTGTTCAAGTGAGTTCGAGAGAAAAACTAAGTATTAAGTGACTTTAACCGATCCTGAAATTGGATCGGAGCATTTTAGCATCTTGATTGCGTGATCTAACCATCAAAATCAACCTGTTTTTCATTCCTCCCTACAACTTACTCACTGAAAATGGCTCTTAACAAATCCGAAGTAGAGATGGGAACTATGACAAAGGCTCCCATCATAACTCCTAAAAATTTCAGGCCTTGGAGTAGAAGAATGGAAGGCTTCATCAGATACCAAGACAGCAAAATATGGAACTCCATTATCAACGGCCCGTACAAAC
This sequence comes from Flaveria bidentis, assembly GCA_018326385.1. Taxonomy (NCBI): domain Eukaryota; kingdom Viridiplantae; phylum Streptophyta; class Magnoliopsida; order Asterales; family Asteraceae; genus Flaveria; species Flaveria bidentis. The sequence continues at coordinate 10,010 of BJCM01248527.1, forward strand.
CCAAGGTTGCTTCACCTGGAGGAAAGGGTGCCATGATAGAAAAGGTTGTTGAAGATTATTCTGACGAAGACCGTGGACATCGACAGCAATGCTATGACCATTCTTATGACTGCAATACCGAACTCCATTATGGTGGGGTTCGAGCATTGCAAGATTGCCAAAGAATTGTTTGATGCACTTACTCATATGATGCAAACTCCAACGACTCTAAGAAGGACTCACTGAAGCAGTAGTTCGAGAACTTCACTCAAATTGCTGGAAAGACCCTCAGCCAGCAGTGCTTCAGGTACATGGATCTTATTTCTTCTATTCAGTCTGTGAAGATCATTCCCGAACATAGAGATCTTACTAGAAAGTTCATGATTGCTCTTCCAAACCAGTGGACATTCTACCGTGTCTCTATCAAGAGAACAAAAAACTTGAACACTCTTACTATGACTGAATTCTATGGTATCCTTGATGGATATCACCTAGAGATGGAGAGTAAGAAGGGCTACCAAACAAGCAGACCCGTGAGTCTTCCTCCTAGTAACGCTTTAATGGTTGCTGAAGGCTCAATACCCCTACAACCTCAGCACTACCTGACCTACCAGCAGCCATCCTGCTCTTCTAGACCATACCTCACTTTTCCTGAGACTCCAAGGTCTCAATAGGCTCAACACAATTCCTTTCAGGAAAGTTGTGCCTTTGTCTCAGGAAGTGGACACTATGGTGATTTTCAATATTATTTTGATGATCTTGCCTGTTTTAATCTAGATGATGTAGAGTATGTGGACATTGTCCAATAGATGTCTCTTTTAACTTATAGAGTGAAGAAGTTCTTTAAGAGAACTGGAAGGCAATTCCCTCAAAACCCAACTACCAGCATGTTTGGGTTTGACAAGACCGAAGATAAGTGTTACAACTCTAACCAACTTGGTCACTTTGCAAGGGAATGCAAGGCTCCCAAGACCAATCTGGTAACCCCACAGGCCTCCACACATCCCTCAACCTCAAAGCCCACTAAAAAAAGTCAACTGAAATAGCTACAATGGCTCAAGAAGTTAACTGGAGCTTCATGGTACAGGATGTGACTCCTGCTCAAGCTCTTATGGCCGGAACAAATGATGCCCAGGTATATGAACATCTCTGTACTCCAGCTTGTATAGCTAAAGTCAAACTTTATCAGGATTACAATATGAAAATCAGATCTGATATTGGTCATTAAATATTTTAAAATCTGATTTTAAGAAAGCTAAATCTAACTACCAAAAGAAAATTAAGGAGTTAGAGTAAATTGTGTCTCTTTTAAAACATGAACACACAAACTACAAGACTCAAATCAAGGATCTGATATCCAAATTGTTTGAGGCTCAGGCCAGGAAGCATGCTATTTCTTAGTAGAACTTCCAAGTTATTCTTGCATCATCCTCCCACTCCAAACTCTGTTATTAGAACAAAGGACGGTTGGGAACCAATGAAAATTCTCCACCACACACTTATGAGTCTATTAGATAACCTAGATGTGATACTGAGGAGCAAGAGGTTCCAATTGCTGACCCTTCCTCATTAGAGTTCAAGGATGAAGCAACAATAGTGGCCACCACTGGAAAGGAACACGTAGATGTACCTGTCTCCTCCTGTGAAGATTAAATCCTAACCACTAAGGCCAGAAGAAGCGGAGCTAAAGCTACTAGAAGAACTGCCAAGAAAGTGGCTGAGTCCAAGCTGAAGATTGACCCAAAGCAGAAAGGTGTTTTTATCACAACTGGATTCCAAGTGCTAGGTACTTCTGATTCAGGAAAGGAGTGTAATACCAACATTCTTGTCCTAACAAAGGATCAGAAGTTGAAGGGAAAGGTTGCTAATGAAGAGAAAAAGCCCAAGAAACAACAACCCTCACATTCCTAAAAGACTAACATTGCATGCATAATGTGTGGTCTGCAAAACCACATGGCTAAAAATTGTTACTACAATCCTGCAAGCACACATTATGCAAATAATATTAGGAGAGAAGTAGTCAAGGAAGGTTTCACATTTGTACCTTTTCAAACGGTTCAAGTGATAAAGAAGGGAAAGCTAGTTTCTGAAGCAATGTTGCTTTTGGAAGAAGTTCCTTCTTCCAAAAGGAGATTGGCTTCGAAAGCAAAAGCTTCTAAGGTTCGGAAGAACAAGAAAGCTCCCTTGAAACCATCCCAGAAGAAGACTGCTTTGGAAGAAAAGGTGGTGAAGGCTTTTTCTGAAAAGAAAGAAGCTTCGGAAGGAGGCCATGTTGCAAAAGCTTCAACAAGCTCATCCTCCAAGATCAACCAAAGGATGGACTGGAAGTTCAAGGAAGATACTGCAACCCAAACCTTTTCTTCAAAGACATCTATTGAACCCCCATGCATATCATTTGGTTCATTTATGTCATTATCTTTGGAAGAACCCAAGACCAGCAAGGCTTGGGATTCCAAACAAAACTAACAATCTCATCTTATGTGTACGGACATCCATATGACAAGAAAAATAATGTCTAGATTGTAGACAGTGGATGCTCCAAGCACATGATAGGGAACAGATCTCTCCTTCAATAGTTTTAGAACTATGATGGAAGTCCTATCCAATTTGGAGGTGAGGCTGGATGATATATTTCTGGCAGAGGGAGTATATCCAATGGTAAGTTAAAGGTTGACAAAGTTCACTTTGTGAAACAGCTTGAACATAATTTGTTAACTGTTTCTCAATTCTGTGATCAAAAGCACCATATGCTTTTCATAGAACATGAGTGAATTATCCTCAAACCAGGAATGACAATTTCTCTAGAATTGGTGCTTCTTAGATCTCCCAGTAAAGAGGATATGTACAAGCTGGATATGAACAATGCTTCCCCAATGGGTGAAGTATCATGCTTTCTTTCCAAAGCTGATAGTGATGAGTCAACAATGTGGCATAAACGTATGTGTCATGTAAATTTTAAGACAATAAATAAATTGGCTAAAAATAACTTGGTTCATGGTTTGCCTAAAAATGAGTTTTTTTGCAAAGAAAACTGTGTTGCATGACTGAAAGGGAAACAACACAGGACATCTCATAAATCCAAATGTGTTAACTCTATCACTACTCCATTA
>BJCM01248542.1:0-10317 GCA_018326385.1 Flaveria bidentis
ATATTTAGTGTTTTATAAAATATTATATTATATAAAACTTTAGTTTTTTGTTATTTAAATTTTAATTAAAAGTTGTAATTTCTAATTTGCTTCATATAATCTATTTTAAAAAATGATAGTTTGATTTAAAAAAATTAGATAAGAGAGAAAAACATAACAATTAATAAACTTTAGTTTTAATAAGAGAGATAATTTTTATGAGTATTAAATTACTATAATACCTTTTGGAGGGAAAATGAATGTGTGAATGTCTAGAAAAATAATAAGTGGCAAAAACATGGGTTAAAAGAGTAACAAATGACAAAAAAAAACTTTGTTTTATTAAATGTTATAGATTAAAAAAGAATAAATATATAATCTTTGACAGAAATTGACAAAATATCTTTTATCAAGGTCTAAGAGGTAACAAAAATTTTATGCAAAATTGAATCCATACAACTAATTTATTAGCTTGATCCCCACGAGGTCATTACCCCTTAGACCTTGTCTCTAAGGGTGGCACGCACTTTGACATCCCTAGTCTAGAAAATGTGAGGATAAAGGGACACCCTATCAGGGATAAAGAGACACCCTTTGACTTTTCTTCACGACCCGTGAAAACTCTTACGGGCCGTGAAGGGGGTACGTAAAATTTAAAATTTGAATTAACTAGTCACGGTCATGAAACTCATCACAGGCTGTGAAACTAGAACTGTGAGAGCCTTCACGGGCCGTGAAAGAAGTAAATCAAGGCCTATTAACCTCTTCACGGGCTGTGAAAGCTGTCGACGAATTTTTGTTTTTTTATTATATATCGGTTTTCGCGATTATTCATTTTTATAATTATTTGACGTGACGTATTATTCCTTGTAAAACATGTATCAATTATTTGATTTGATTTAATATTCTATATTCATCGATATATATAGGGATACATTTTAGTTTTTTTATGAAACAATATCGATCGAGATAAGGAAAATGTCAGATTGGAGAAATAATAGAAGGCGTGTGAATGAAATTGGTTCTAACTCATGTATAATTATTAAAGTATTCCGGAACCAATTGATAACCATAACTGGCGGAATGACAGAAATGAGTCTCGGAATATTATGCAGTTTTTACGAAACATAGATGCTGAATTATGTAAGGTATATTACATGGGTGTTGTGGATCTCTACTTACCATTTTGGCAAGGGCTTCATGGAAACACAGCTTTGTGTTCAGGTGTAAGATTTTAAATTAGAATTTGTTTTACCCTAAAATAATTGTTTTAATAATATATTTTATTGTTATTTATAACATATTCGGGCGTGGACAAATAGATTGATGTGGTGATTTAAAGAAATTGTAGAACAGAAGAGTTGTTGGGTAATGATCGTTGGATAATTCTTCCATTTGAGTGGTTTAACTTAATATACATGGGATCCTTTGATAGTAATGAATATGCAAACGGGAGTAGAGATCTATATTCTGCGTTATGGGAAGTTGATACGGTGATATTGTTTTGGTGTTATAGTTGTGATTAAATTTTATAAAAAATCTATAAATTGTGATATTAGTTTTTACAGGTGTACGTACTGATCACTGATAATGATGAAAATTGGTATCTTTTTAAAAGTTTTATGGAGTCACTTCAAGTTCATATATATTTTTTACTTATGCATGCCGTCCAAATACGTGTGATGATTCAGGGTGCATTCATCGTAATGTTCGGTAGATAATTGTACAATTTGAATCGTATTTCCTTTGTTTTTTGGACGTATATATTATTGGCAACAATTTGGGCAAGAAGAAATTGAAGAATTGTTAGTGTTCGGTGAAGCTGTTTGACCTTCAAATGCAGGTCATATTGGTCGAGATTCAGGAGTTGTTATTTGTATGTTATTATGTAGACTGGTTCAAAATAGATCTTTAGAGTGACATGAAAATAATTTACAAGATGTTTGCCTTAGATTCCGACAATTTATGATAGATAAATTGTATTCAAGGCGAACAATGTAATTAATTAATAAATAATATTTTTATTTGTTTATGAATAATAACATTCAGACAATCTAATAAAATAACATAACAGTAACTCGAAATACAATCTTTAATCTTGTTGACTTTTATAAAAGTTCCAAACGGCAACATGATTAAAAGTTGTTCCGATTCTTCGCCGGTATTGTTCTTGAGCCCTTTCCATAATGTCTGCTTCATTCTATAAAGTGTTTCGGTTGTCGTAAATATTATCGTATATTGAGTGAAATATCGATATCTTTTTCCACAAATCGAACCATTTGCTGCTAAGTTCGTTAGTGGTTCGATAGTCATCACGTTCTAGAATTTGATAAAAAAACACTTTGATATATGGTTCCAATAAATTGAACAGTCTTCGAAAATAGTACCCGAATTTTCTAGACAAGATCTTGCTAATGTGACCTCTTCTTCGTCATTCCAAGGATTTTGATGTTGTAATATAACCAATTGTGAACTTGATGTAAAACCTGTCGAAATCATATTTTTTGTAAATATGTTAAGATTTTGATGTTTGAGTGTATTTTTGTTTGCAAATATGTTAGTATTTATAGTTGAAAAATAATTTTATTTTTATGTTTTGGGTATCTTGACGGGCCAAGTGTGTCACGGGCCGTGAAAGCTAACGGATATATTTTAAACCGTTAGAGCTTACGACCATGAAAAGCTTCACGGCCCGTGAACTCTAACGGCTATTTTTTATTTTTTCTATTCACGGTCCGTGTAACAGTTTACGGGTCGTGAGAGCTTAACAGTTGGTATTGTTAATCCTAACCGTCACACGACCGTGAGACGCTTCACAGCCCGTAAATAACTTATTCACTAGTTGTAAGAGACTTCATGGGCCATGAAGCTTTTAATATATAAGTTTCACGCCCTGTAAGTCCATTTACGCCCATTTTCACTATTTCTTTATTCTCTCTGATATGACCCTCTCCATACACGTCCACTTTCGCTTTTACGACCCCGTTTCAGTCACTTTTCTTCTACTATCAGGTACATAACTAATTTGTTTTTAATTTTATTTAATTACATGTTAATATTGAATAAATTTAAATTTAAATTTCAAAATTTTAAAAAACTTAAAAGGGCTACGGGCCGTAAGGCACATTCACGACCCGTAACCCTTTTATCTTGAAAAGGGTTACGGGTCGTGAAGATGTGTCACGACTCGTGACCATGTTAAACTTCAAAAGGGTTACGAGCCTTGAAACTTCTTCACGTACCGTGACCGTTTTGAAGTTAGCATGGTCACGAGCTGTGAGAGACCTTCACGGCCCGTATCCCTTTTTTTAAATAGTAATTTATGTTTTTATAAATTAAAATTTTTTAACGGATTATGCCACCGCTCAAGTGTGTGTGTCCTAAGACCGAGCCTGAGGTTCAAGGAGATTTTTTAGACCCTCACTCGCGTCTTCGTTTTCCGCGAGAAACCACGCTGCGTAGACGGCTTTGGAGGTTATTAGGATGGCCTCTAAAGGGGACACGTACCATCAACTGAGAGGTGATTGAGTCTGTGGGTGATTTAGAGCGTGCTGGGGCGCTCGTTGGGGCTATGGACTCCACACTGTGGCGCCGGATGTTCGACTGCGGCTATAGGAAGGCCCATCGGGAGCTTACGTTGGAGTTCCTGTCTACACTTTTATTCACTCCCGCCACAAATGGAGATGACCCCCTCATCCATGTTGCTGTTCGGTTCACCTTGGGAGGTCAGAAATGGGAGTTCATGATGAGAGCGTGGACAGTCGTCCTCAGATTTTACACAGAACAGGAGGCATTCGATGCCCGTTTCCTCACGGACGAGGTTCGATCTAAGCCTAGTCCTTTGGTGGGGTGGTGGCCGACTATCTCGGATCAACGATGGGAGGGCGCTATTCGTGGTAGTTTGATTAGAGATCCTTTGCACCGATATCTTTATCGGTGCATTGCCGGCACCATTGTCGGGCGCAACCAGAGCATCGAGCAGGTTTCGCTCGGAAGGTAATATAGCATTTAGCTTCTTTTTTTAATTATTATTTAATTATTAATTGTTACGAATTAATAATTTTAATTGACTATTTATAGATGGATAACCCTATAGTTTGCGTGGCGTATATCACCATCATTGCATCCCGTTTAGGGATATACATCGATGCGCTACTTGCACGGCAGACGAGTGACACCCCGCCGCAGATATTAGGCCACCAGACTATGCTGGCCATGGGTATTGCCGCCACTTTTGACGGCAACCTATGATGGTCCGCTTACGGCGGTTAGACGATATTCCACCCTCACGTTGAGGGTGCTGAGGAGGAGGCGGAGGAGCCCCAGCAGCAGCAGCCCGAAGGGCGTCAGAAGGGTCCTCCACAGCAGGTGTCACCGCCGCCGAGTACCATTATCCGGCAGATTCCACCTACCGGGAGTATATGGCGGAGTCCATGTAGCTGCTGCGCGAGTCTGTCCATTTGTTGCGTGAGATGCACACTATTCATTTGTGGCAGATGGAGCTTAGCAGCACATGGGTTGCATCGTAGGGGATTGTTGCTTCGCCTCGGCCGGAGATTTTCCCTTTTTATAGGCGGCTGGTAGATGGTGAGGAGACAACTGAGGACGCCGCGGATGAGCCACCTCTACAGTAGTTAGTTTGATGTATTGTATTTATGTTATGATGTAAAAATTGTATTTTCTTTATGATTTGATGTAAAAATAGTACGTATTATTAATGTTTTTCATTTAATGATTAGATATTGAATTTCATAGTTAAATAGTTAGCAATTATAAAATTACAAATTGTATATTATATTAAATCATTACAATAATACAACTTATAACAAATTAATATGTTCAGGCTCCCCCTCGTCCTTTCTCGACTCATCAAAATTTTGAATTTGTGCCTTGTATATAAGCTCCCAATCATTAGCATTTGGTGTTTTAAAATTTTTTCAGTATCCACTTGGTAAATGAATTGGATAGTCATTGTCTAAATCGTAGCCTAATAAAATGATTCTTATTTACAAAAACATTTGCAATCATCTGGTGGATAGCGATATCAAGAGGAGACGACCAAAATGGAAAACAAGTTGTACTGTTATCGATTGTAATTAATATTACAACCACACGAAACCTGTTAGCAACTAAGATCGTTGCGGGTGGCACTTTCATCCAATTTCTAAGTGGAGTTGCACCTATCGCGTTCCAATCCAATGAATTTCTTAGACGCTTGATATCATGAAACATATCATCGTAATGTTTGGCGTTTTCATCTAGCTTCGTTATAAGTTCGGTACGAATAAAATGCCATTGATTTTAATCATATCCCAATCCAACTGCTACAGCGTGAAAACCACAATTACCATCCGCATATACATCATCCGCACCCGAAATGTACGGGTAGAACACGGATGGAATAGAATCATGAAACCGGTAATAGTAGTTTTTTCTTCGTCCCCCAGGGCATATGAAAACTTTGAAGTTTGTTGGGATGACATATCTTTGCCTCTTGTTTGGGAAGACATTGATTGACTACGTTGAAATGACCATTGATTAATCATCACCACTGAACTTGAATATCTTGAAGCAAGTTGAATGTTTTCTCGTTCTTTCACGTATGAACTATGTCTGGGAGGCTCTAATACCACAACTTGTTGCTTATCCTTTTTGGGACGACCGTGTGTATCCGTTTGCACTTTCGGAGCTTTTTGATATGTTTTCGCTGGATTTATGAGTGATTTTATCATACCCACTACAGATGTTTTCACTCTTTCTAATTGAAGAAGTAAATATTTTGTCACCATCTCCATTTCTTTTTCTACATTTATTTTCTCCTCCCGTACAATATACGCTGGTGAAAAGTCAAGATTTCTCCAAAATATATCAATGTCATCAAGTGGTATATTTTGACCTAAATAATGAATAACAAAATATAATATTCATGCTAAAATAATAAAACATAAACAATAGAATCTTAATTAACAAAATATTTTACCTGTTTCAAAGTAATGATTTAATCTACATGCACATGAAAGACCACAACTCGTAAAAAGATGACACCCACACAATGTGTTAGATGTCATTAGATGATGAATTATGTTGATATCGCCAACCAAAAGATCCAAAGCCGCAATAGAAACTTTACCTCGTAAGTATTCAAGCACTTTATGATTATGTTGAACCATAAGCATGAGTTTACTTTTGGTAAAACTTTCTATGATAGCGATTTCCAGTGTAAAAAAATATTATTGATAAATGGAATAAATCTATCCATGGTGCTGTTAGTTTTTTTAGGTAACCTTTCAACAAGGAATGTTGGCTCTCCACTCGGTTCATCTTGAGTTGACCAAAGTTACGATCTCTATCAATCCATGCAATCACAAACCTCTCTTTGTAAGTGTATGGCCCCGTCCACGGGACGCTTACAGCTAGTAAATCATTGCATAAAAACATACATTTTTATTTCTCTTAAATAAATATTGCAGCGGAAACATTCAAAATGACATCTCATTTCATCATAAAAACTTTTGCAAAATAATACATCGTTAATCAGTTACAAAATACATCGTTGCATTACATCACAAAAGTATTAAATAAATAGATGTCATCCCAAAAGAGCTGAGTAGCCACCTCGTGCCATCCTCAGCAATCATTACCTGCCAACTTGAAACACATCAAAGTGAACGTTGCTGAGTGAGTTCTAGTTTTATAATAAAACATACTTTATCTTTCGTTAAAACTGTTCATTTCTTTCGTGCGATCATACATCATACGTACACATAGATAATATCATTATTATCTTCATTAATCTTTCATGCTTTCATTCTTTCATCATTACTTCTTTCTTTTCCTTCAACCATAAACTTTACCGAGCTATTCATGGTACTAGACCTAGGCCTATCATAGACCAGCTATAACGGTGCATCGCACCTCTGATCACAGTACCTAGGGTATGTAGCAATAGGGCTATACAAATGGTCAGTCACAAAGAAAGACCCCGATGTGCATCCTCCCGGGGTAGCGAACCCGCACACCGTTGGGCTAACACCTTTTAATAGCGTGTCCCGACATACTATGCTTGCAAGACTTTCTTTACTTTCATCATTCATTAATGCATGCATTCTTACTTCATGTTCCTCTTTTCATTATCTTTCGCTTTATGTTAAATAATACTTTCACTTCATTTATTAACATAACCCGTAAAGCCACAGGAAAGATAAACATACATCATAATAAGGAACATATCATACACAGTCATCAGCATCATACAGGGCAACATCATACATACATAACATGCATAATCATGCAACATCATCATCATGTCCAACATGCTCTCTAAGGCCTCTACAATCATCTTACAGGAACTTACGGGAACTTCCACGTCAACACTTACATCTGCACCTTCCCCCGAAGGTCAGTGATTAAACTATGCTTTTCCTCGGGTGCAACAGCCCTATTCGGGCGTATGGACACCCTTCAATCGCATGGCCTCCATTCGACTGAACATCATGCGAATGAACCAATGCGGATGAACACTCATGCGAATGAACACCTAATCGTTCGAATGTTCCTCATGCGGATGGACTCAAGGCAGATAGGTCCTATGCGAATGGAGCTAATGCGGATGGAACTAATGCGGATGAGTATTTATGCGACTGGGCTCTCAGTCGTACGACTCCCCATGCGACTGGCCCTCAATCGTGCGATTGAAACCTTAATCGTTCGAATGAACCTCAATCGTGTGAATGAACCTCAATTGCACCTCAATCGGCCGTATGGCCTCCATTCGGTTGCCTAGCCCTAGCTGGTGCAGAATGCAGTTCATCTTGAACCCAATCTGCCATTTTCGACCTCTAAGCTCATCTAAACTCATTCTAAGCCCAAATCAACCATCCTAAACCTTAGGAATGCATACCACAACACCATTCAAGCACACACAAGCTCAAAAGCAAGACCCAAATGAATCATACACATACACGCACATACACAAACGGGTCAACACACACTCATCAAAAACCCAATTTTCAGATGTGCTCCAGCCCCAAATCATTCAAAAACGTGTAAAAGAGGGGTCCTAGAACTCACACAAATGACCAAAACGAGAAGAGCTTCGATTTGACTCGCTTCTCAACGATTTTGCTCACTCGAATCAACCCGAACCAACTTTTCTTCTTTTTTCTCTTCTTTCTCTCTTCTCTTCTTTCTTTTGGCTGAAAATGTGAGTGTGGGGAGAGGGTAATGGCTGCCCTCTCCCTACAAATATCACCACATACCCAACTTTCTCTTGTTGACGAGTTTGGTCTCTCGAATTTGGACTTTATTTCTATTTCTTCATTCGTCGGCTTCAAAATAAATAAATAACCGGGTGTTACAAGTCCACCCCCCTTAAATAGGTTTCGTCCCCGAAACTTGTTATTCCTCGAACAAACGTAGATAATGCTATCTCATTTCTTCCTCCGTCTTCCATGTTGACTCGGATCCCTTCTTGTGCTTCCACTATACACGCACAAGAGGAACCACTTTATTCCTCAGCCTCTTCTCTTTCCGATCGATGATCGTCACTGGTTGCTCCACATAATTGAGTCGTTCGTCTACTTTGATATCCTCCAGTGGAACAATCATATCTTCATCTGCCAAGCACTTTCTCAGATGAGATACATGGAATGTTGGGTGAATTCTACTTAACCCATCCGGTATTTCCACACTATAGGCCACCTCTCCTACTCGAGCAATGATTCGGAAAGGGCCTATGTATCTCGGGCTCAACTTGCCCCACTTTCGTAAACGAATGATACCCTTCCAAGGTGAGACCTTCAACATAACATGGTCACCCACCTGGAACTCAATCGGTCTGCGTCGTTTGTCGGCGTACGACTTCTGTCTATCTTTGGCTGCCTTCATGAAGGCCTTGATTTTCTCAAGCTTCTCAGTCGTAGCCTCGATCACCTCAACGCTCCCTAGTTCCTTTTGACCAATATCACCCCAACAGATGGGTGTTCTGCATCTCCTACCGTATAGCATCTCATAAGGTGGCATACTGATGTTGGCATGGCATATATTGTTATATGAGAATTCGGCTAACGGTAGGTGGTCATCCCAACTTCCCCTAAAATCAATAACACATGCCCGAAGCATGTTCTCCAATGTTAGAATGGTCCTCTCTGACTGACCATCAGTCTGGGGATGATAACCCGTGCTAATATGTAACCTCGTCCCCATGGCATCGTGGAATTTTTTCCAGAATTTAGATGTAAACTGGGTGTCACGATTAGACACAATGGACACCGGTATACCGTGACGAGTTACAATATCTTTGATGAAGAGATCCGCTAACCACTCAGATGAATATGTCTCGCGGATCGGTAGGAAGTGTGCACTCTTCGTCAAACGGTCCATAATCCCCCATATAGCATCATACCTTTTCGGAGTATGCGGAAACTCCGTAATAAAATCCATGGTGATGTGCTCCCACTTCCATTCCGATATATCCAAAGGTTGGATCTTTCCATACGGCTTTTGATGCTCGGCCTTTACTTGTAGACAAGTAAGGCACTTACTCACATACTCCACTACGTCACGTTTCATACCCGGCCACCAATAATCCTTCTTCATGTCTTGATACATCTTTGTGGCACCTGGATGAATGGATTATCGAGTCTTGTGAGCTTCATCCATGATCTTCACCCGTAGATCCCCAAAACGAGGGACCCACATCCTCCCGAATCGAGTTCTAACACCAAGCGTGTTTTCACCTAATTCTGCGACCAGACCTCTCATTCTCTCAGAGTTAAGATGATCTTCTTTCAATGCCTCATCTTGAAACTCTTTGACTTGCTTCATCACATTGGAGGTCATGACCAATTGATAAGCTTTCACCTGAATCGGCTCGGTTCTCTCCTTTCGGCTAAGGTGTAACATCCGGTTATTTATTATTTTGAAGCCGACAAAGGAAGAAAAAGAAATAAAGTCCAAAGTCGAGGGACCAAATTCGCCCATGAAAGAAAGTCAGGTGAGTGGGAGTATATAACGGAGAGGGTAGCCCTTACCCTCTCCCCCACACTCACAAAATCAGCCAAGAGGAGATAGTGAAGAGAGAAAGAAGAAGAAAAGAGAAAAGTGTCGGTTCGGGTTAGTTCGGGTCGCCAAAATCGTTGTGTAGCAAGCCAAATCGAAGCCCTTGTCGTTGTGCTCGTTTGTGTGAGTTCTAGGACCCCACTTTTACTTGTTTTCAACCAATTTTGGGGCTGGAAAGCATAAAAACCCGTTTTTGTATGTGTATGTGTGTTGACCCATTTGGGGTGTGTTGCGTATGATGCGTTTGAGTCTTGATTGTGAGCTTGTGTGTGCTTGAAT
>BJCM01248660.1:0-16528 GCA_018326385.1 Flaveria bidentis
TTATGAATAGGAGACGTCTAAGACACCGTTTGACACAAAAAGATTGCGTTTTTAGTGGAAAAACACAATTTTTGTATAAAAAACTATTGAATCACACGTAAATCAAGAGCCAAAGCTCTGATACCACTTGTTGGGATCGTGTAATGGACAATGTACTAACTGATATACATGTATACCAAATCAAATAGTGCGGAATCCTATTTGATTGGCGATCCAATCAGTGAGAACGCACGTAGAAACAATGTTAGATTGAATCTAAACGTTATGAACGATTGGTACTAGATCTAGTGCCATCTATTAACTTGGAACAGGTTCTTAGAGGTCTCTGGACGGCTAGGGTACGTATGTATTCGAAGTGTTTTATTTTTTTCACGATTTAAATCGTATTTGTAGGTTAGGGTTTCTCATTCGGGCGACTGAACCATTAGCATGGTTCAGTCGTGCGATTGAGCCATGCGGTTGATCCATTCGCACGATTGAGTGTTCAGTCGTGCGACTGAGCCAATCTCATATTATAATCATGCGACTGATCCAGTCTCCTGGTTCAGTCGTGCGATTGAGTCATTCGCATGAAGTTGTTCATGCGTATGGTCCATTAGCATGGTCTATTCGCATGAGAACTTCATATTACTAAGTTTGAATATATTTCATAATCATTACAGTACTAAGATTAATTCAAACAACTACAAACCTATATAATTAGTTCAATATGTGTTAATAAACAATAAACATTCAAACATACACTGAAACATTTAACATTAAGATCATCAATCATATTATCTGTTTCATTCAACTCATATATTTCATTTACATAAAGGATATGACAGACATATTACATTAAGATCATAAACTAGGTACATATGTATCAACACATTCTACTTCAGTACACTTGTGCATGCATGTAGGAGAGACTTGGGGTGTTTGTGTTGCATTAGCCTTTACATTTAATCTTTACAGTCACCTACACCCCCATTAACCAATGAACTTACTAGAATTAATATTTGAACTTAATCAAAATTAATGTTTTTGCAGATGGAATTCTTTTCTGTTTTCTGGTGATCTTTTGGTTGTTATGAAAAACTCTCTTTGCTTTTGACTTGTTTCTTATGAAGTTTTGACTATGGTTGTGATTGTTAATTCTTGCTTGGATTGACTTGTATATTAGAAGTGATACAAGTTTCTCACTGTTTGGCTGGTTCTTGGACTTTTATGCTTTTAAATGTTTGCATAAGCTAAGATACTATAGTATAACTTCTGCCCCAACATAGTCAATTTGTTTTTGTTTTTATTTTATTATTTTTAAGAAGGAAACTACATGTACAAAGTAATCAAAATCTTAAATTACTCCCCCCTAAAGTTTATATCCACATTTAGATAAAACTTTAAAGATTTAAAAATCTTGGATCATAAAATCTTTTTGTAATTTTTTTGTCATCTAATCTGTACTTGAAGAGGAAGTTACTTTTTTTGTTATCATATCAATCTTACATTACACATATACTAGCTTTTCTTAGTAAAATATTATAATAAATGTATCTTGCGTATCAGTTGGCTTTCAAAGTATGTCGGCTGTAGGATGTAGTATATGTATCCTAAGTAGTTGTAATTTTCCAATATGCTTTGTAACACTTTGTAATAGTACTTGAGAAGCAATATACAACATTCTTAAAAACCAAATACTCGTGTTGTTTGCTATCTTGCTCGGTCTCTCATTTACTTGTGTTCTTAGCATCTCTTACTATAGTTAACTAATTCCCAATTTGATCTATTAATTGTTCTAAAGAACTCTCCTCAATTGTGTTGTTGTGTTGTAAAGTGCATCGTCCCTTTTAACGGTCCTGCATTTGGTATCAGAGCATTTCAAGCACTTGATATAAGAATTCACCATCTTAAGATCCCTCACACACACAAAACACTTCAAAACTCAAATGGCAGCTATCACTAAGGCTGATATGGAAACTGAAACTATGACAAAGTCTCCACTGATCACTCCCGAAGACTTTGATACTTGGTGCCAAAGAATAGAAGGCTTTATTAAGTCTCAAGACTCTAGTATGTGGGACTTTGTTGTTGAAGGACCTTACATACCAAGCACCTTCTCTGCTACTGGTGGTGGTATGATTCCAAAGGCTGTGGCTGATTTTTATGATGTAGACAAAAAAGAGAATAGAGATTGATCAAAAGGCCATGACAGCCCTTCAAACTGCTCTTCCAAACTCCATCTACTAAGGGTATAAGAAATACAAAACAACTAAACAACTGTGGGATTCGTTGAAACTAATGTATGAGGGTTCTACTGAAGCGAAGGAGAACAAGAAGGATCTCTTGAAGCAGCAGTTTGAAAACGTCACCTTTAAAATAGGTGAAACCATGACTCAACAATACTTTAGGTTTGTTGATATTATGGATACTCTAATGGATGTTGGAGTAACTCTTGGGAACAGAGACATTGTGAGGAAGTTTATGTCCTTTCTTCTTAGACACTGAACATATTACTATGTTGTTATCAAGAGGACTGAAAACATTAAGACTCTTACTTTGACTAGGTTGTATGGTATTATCAGTGGATACTAGATGGAGATGAATATGCAAAACTCATCTGGTAACTCTAGCAATCAAATGAGTTCAGCCCTTATGTGACTGAAAGGGATATCATAGAACCTCAACATCATCTCATATGCTAACCTAACAACTCATAAAAGGGTCCATTCATCACCTTCCCAGAGACTCCAAGAGAAAGTTACACACCTTCCAAGAGACAAGTTCTTCTCAGGCTTTTATTCTTATGATGAATCCATATACAACTTTTTCTTTACCCTTGAAGACTTGGACTGTATCCATCGAAATGATCTAAAGTATATGGAGATAGTTCAGCAGATGGCACTTTTCACTCACCGAGCCAAGAAGTTCTACAAGAGGACAGGGAGGAAGTGTCCTAGCAATGTAGCCAGTGGAAAGTTTGGGCTCGATAAAAGAAAGGTAAAGTGTTACGACTGTAACCAGATGGGACACTTTGCTAGAGAGCGCAAGGCACCAAGAACAAATGGTGGCCAGACTCAAGGCAGACCAAACTATATTGAGAGAGCTCCCCAGATGATAAGCCAAAGCAGCAAGCTGTTGTTGCTATTGAAGAAGGAGGTTTTGACTGGAGCTTTCCGGTGGAAGAAGCATATCCAGACCAAGCACTCATGGCTGACCACGATGAAGCCAAGATATTGGAACATCTTTGCACTCTTGAATGTATTGCTAAAGTTAATAGATACAGGTCCTACAACTTAGAGATGAGATCTGATATTGAGTCCTTGAATATCTTAATATCTGATTTTAAAAAGGCTGAAAATGATTATAAGTTAAAGATAAAGAACTTAGAGAAAACCATTTTAGTTCTTAAACATGAGCACACAAATTTTAGGACTCAGATCAAGGATATCATAGCCAAGTTGACTGAATGTCAGGCTGAGCTAGTGATCAGCAAAGCCAGGGCAGAAAAATGTGTTCTTGAAGAAGAGACCTTCAAGAACATGATATCCTTATCCTTGCATACAAAAGTTTGTTATCAGAATAAGCAAGGACTAGGATCTTGTGACATAGCTCCCCCCACACAGTCTTCTCTGTAAGATCTCCTAGGTGTGAAATTTGTGAAGATGAAATTCCCCTCATAGACCCCTTTACTGAAGAGGATGCAGAGGAGATGGTGAAGAATGGCTTTGAGAATAGTGAAAAAGAGCATTCTAAGAAGGGTTATCATCCCTCTGAGGAGAGTAAAGCTATTGGGATGACCAAGTCCAAGAGAAAGAACTTGATCAGAAAAAGCAAGACAAAGGAAAAGAAGGCTCAAGAGATCAAGGCCACCTTCAACTTTGCACAAAAACAAGTCTTTATTTCTACAATATTTTAAGTGGTTAAATCTGAGGACACAAACTTGAAGTCCAATAACAAGATTTCTAGTGCATGTCCAAATCATCCCATCATCAAGAAGAAGACTAATAAGTTGTGCACCACTGTTGTACAACATAAACCATCAAGCTCCAAAGGTAGTTCTAACCCTATAAGAATTGCCACATAATCTTAGAAAACTAGAAGGAAGAAAATGGATTGTGTTATGTGTGGGAGTACCTCTCACTTTGCTATGGATTGTGTTTACAATCCAAAGAGTATTGAAGGTCAAGTCTATGCTTCCAAAGGTGGTGTTTACAATCCGAAGTACAGAAGCCTGCTGTAGTGAAAGCAAGATTTTCCGAAGGCCCAGTCATCAAAACTTCCTAATTCAACAAAACTTCCGAAGCATTGAAGGTCAAATCTAAGCTTCCAAAGGTGGTGTGGAAGTCAAAGAAAGACCAAGTGGCTGAAAATTCTTCATCAACTTTAGCAAATGATCTCTCTAGCATGACTATAGGATCAATTATTGTTGCATTGTCTGCAACTTCTTTTGATGAGCCTAAGACCAATGAGGCTTGGGTTTCCAAATGTAACTAACCATCTCTTTTGTGCAGGAACAACTCAAGACAAAAATGAATATATGGATCATTGACAGTGGTTGTTCCAAGCACATGACAGGCAATAAGTCACTACTCTAAAAGTTTGAATGAATTGATGGAGGACTAGTTGCTTTTGGAGGATATGCAGTAGGTTACATTACAAGAAGGGGCAAGGTCACAAATTGTAAGCTCAACATTGAAAAGGTAAATTTTGTCAAGGAACTTGGGTACAATCTTCTGAGTGTATCCTAATTTTCTGATCAGAATCATCATATGCTATTTACTGAGCATGAGTGCATTGTTCTCAAGCCCGGGGTGGTCATTCGCTATAAGCATATTCTGCTCAGACCCCCAGGGGAGTGAACCTGTACAAGATGGATTTGTAAGAAACATCTCCCTCAAGAGAAGTTTCATGCTCTCTATCTAAAGCAAATAATGATGTGTGTTTCCTCTGGAATAAAAGAATGTGTCATTTAAACTGTAAAAACATGAACAAACTTATTAAGAATTATTTGGTAACTAAAATGCCAAAAATAGAGTTTACAAGTGATTATCATTGTGTGGCATGCCTGAAGGGGAAGCAACACAAGGTATCTCACAAGCCAAAGGAAAGAAATTCCATCACTACTCCCTTACACTTGTTACATATGGATCTCTTTGGCCCCACCGGTGTAATGAGTCTAGGAATGAGCTCTTTCTATTTTGTGATCACAGATGACTTTACAATATTCACATGGGTCTTCTCCCTTAGAACTAAGAATAAGACTCCTGAGATTTTGAAGTATTTCATCTTAAATATTGAGAATCAATGTGATCACAAGGTCAAGACCATAAGATGTGATCAAGTAACTTAATTCAAAAACCAAATCTGATAGGTTTGAAAAGCTGATGAAAGATAGGTTTGAAATGAGTGCCATGGGGGAACTCAATTTCTTTCTAAGAATTCAAGTGAAATGGCATCTTCATAATTTATTCAAAGTTTGTTCAAGACATACTTAAAACATTCAACATGACTGATTGTAAGGTTGCTAAGACACACATATCCAGAAACCACTCCCTTGGACCTGATCTTAAGGGGGAGTGTGTTGATGAGCATCTCTTCAGGGAAATGATTGGCTCTCTTATGTACCTCACAGCTAGCAGGCCTGATATCATGTTTGCTACATGTATTTGTGCAAGATATCAAGCCAATCCCAAGATGTCACACCTATCACTGTCAAAAGAATTCTAAGATATCTCAAAGGTGCTCCATCACTTGGCCTTTGGTATCCAAAGAAATCTGACTTCAATCTGTATTCTTATACAGATAATGACTACGTTGGCTAAAACATGACTACAACATGACTTCAAAGTCTAAATCAGGGGGATGTCAATTTCTTGGTGGAGGGATAGTCTCTTGGCAATGTAAGAAACAATCTTGTGTATCTGCATCAACTATTGAGGCTGAATACATTGCTGCTGCAAGTTGCTGTGCTCAAGTGCTTTGAATTCAAAATCAGATGCTGGAAAATGGATTCAACTTCAAGGAGACTACCATCCACATAGACAACAATAGTGCTATCTCAATCACAGAAAATCTTGTGCAACACTCAAGGACAAAGCACATCAATATCAGGTATCATTTGATTAGAGATAACTTTGAAAAGGGATTAATCAAACTAGTCAAAGTTAACACAAATGAACAATGTGCTAATCTATTCACCAAAGTTTTTGATGAACAAAGATTCATATATCTTGTATCAGCTATTGGGATGATTAACTTTGAGTAACTTTTCTTAAAACTTAATCATATTATTTCTAAAACCTGTGTGTCCTAAGTTGTCTATTTTATCACCTTCATAAGCCCTTGTTCTCTTTGGATGTAAAATCTTTTTAAAAGACATTCCTTAGATTTTTGAAAATTTTGATCGCTTTATTCTTCGTAAGATTTAAAATTACCTTCGGAAGAAACTTATATCTTAGCAAACAAATATCTACTTAAGTAATCATACCTTCGGAAGAAATTTCTGAAATATCTTCCGAAGCTTAAAATCAACTTAAATACTTAATTATTTAATAAGAACAAATTTTCTTCCGAAAGCAAATTTTCTTTCGGAAGTTTTTATTCTTCTTATAATAAACACTTTGAGTTCTAAATCTTTTCCGAAGCAAAATTCTCAAAAATCTTTGAAATTTCTTCCAAAGTCAATTTGCCTTCAGAAGCTTTCCTTCAAGAACTTCCGAAGCAAAATAACCTTTATAAGATTTCTCGACTTTCAAGAAAACTACTTTTTGGGCAAAAGAAAACTACTTTTTCAGAGGTGGGACCGACTTCTGGATTTCAAAGTTTATCCACTTTCATTAACTTTGTCTCAAATCCTTTTTACATATAAACCTAACGATTTCCCCTTATTCACTATCTTCTTCATTTGCACTATTTCTCTGACCTAAATTCTCCCAAACCGCCTTGATTCTTCATCTTCCTTCACCCTTAAGCTTCTCAAAATAGCCAACATAAATCTCAAAAACAACCCTGATTTCTCCATGTAACTTCATAGGCAACACAACCACGTTGCTTTGTTGAACTACGAGAAAGATCATAGTTTCTCAGAGGTTTGCCGTTTTTTGGGCTCTGTCAAACTACTTCACCTCCCTCACAATTGATCCTACTCTTTATGAGGATCACTTTCTTGAATTTTGGAAGACCTGCCAACAGGTCATTATGGATGGGGAGAAGGCACTGTCTACCACAGTGTAGGGGAGGACAATCTTTATCACTCCAGCCATCATCAACAATCATCTTCAGCTGGATGATGAAGAATATGAGTTGTTCTTCCCAAAGGAGGTTGTCAATCATTCCTTTAAGCAGATGGGTTATGAGAGATATTTTTCTGTAAAGACCTTTAGGAAAGGGAAGGTCTCATCCCAGTGGAAATACCATCTTCATGTGGTTATCCACAGCTTGTCTAACAAGCATGGAGGGTGGGACCAGATTCCTGAGGATCTCTCCTTCATTTCATGGAGTGGTTCAGGGGGTCAAGTTCAAGTACTCTTAGTTTGTTTATACAAATTTACTTGCTAACTTGGATTCCTTAGAGTATTATATGTATCCTAGATTTGTTCAATAAATTCTCAAATGTGAATTGGGCTCACAGTTGAGGGTGACAGGTAATATTATTAAATTGGGACAAATGAAGCCCGACATCTTTAAAATCTTGAAGAAGCCAACTATTGGCTTTTCAGGGGTACAAACAAACCTTGTCCCGAAAATGTTAGAGCTCATTGCTCAAGGTGACAATCTAGCAACACAAGCTAGTGTTGAACCCACACCTTCTACCTCCCAACCACCAAAAAGGCCTCAAATCACCCACACTTACAAAAGAAAATCCAAATGAACGCTTGCTCAAGCTATTGAGTCTATGCAGGCCCCATACACTCACCTATACAAGAGGAAGTGGATACTAGAGCTCCCACTTCTCCTAAAGAGCAAACTTCTCCCATCTCTTCAATAATCAGTACTGAGGTTCCTCATGCTCAGCCTGTTGAGCTCACAAGTTCAATTGCCTTAAGACTTCACTCTGAGTCTCAACAACCATCAAAGGAGAGTTACCATCCCCAGCCTCTAGACTTAAACCACCCAATTCTTAACCTTGACTTCTATACTGATGAAGATTTAGGTTTCAGTGTGTACCATGAGTCTCTCTACACCTCCCTTACTCAAAGAGAGATGAGTGCTCCTAAGTCACCTATATCTAGCTCACATCAGTCACCTATTATTAGGGTGGATACCTCTGAACCAGTTCAAAAAATCCATATGGAAGAGGCTCTCACTTCAGCAAGTGATTACATCATTTAGACCTCAACCATGGCAACTTAGGCCATAGACACTTCAATTAAAGTTGTCAATGAGCAGAGGAAAACCATCAGGCAAGAAATTCATTCTGGTGGTGAGAGAGAAAACTTTGGTCCTATTCTCTCATCCCCCCATGATTCTTCTAATGAAGATGAGGGGAATTTGAGGCTAAAGGTGCAAAAACTGTCAAAAACCTGCACCAACCTAGTCTCCAAGGTTAGTCATCTTGAATCTCAGGTGACGACCTTGCATAACCGGATCAATGATCAGCAACTTGAGATATCTTATCTTAACAAAAAACTAGTTGTGAGACCTTTAATAAGAGCTCAACTAGGAACACAAGAACATGGGAATCTGATTGATCTAACCTCTAGCTTACCTATGCAAGTGGGTGATGCCACCAAAAAGGGGGAGAAAGTCATCACAGACACAGAACCTAGGAGTTCTTCATAGAGCATGGACATTGAGGACTCACCATCTTCACTTGCAACTGTCCATACTCAACAACTTCCTTAAATTCACATTGATGTGGACTCTATAGACTCCTTCATTCAGAGTCTTTTTTAGGAAGGCATACCAAGGGCAGTGTCATCTCTAGCTCAAGGAACTTTCAACTACATCATAGGGTGGATGTATGATGCAAATAGAAGAACCCTTATTCTTTAAAGAGTTCAAGGGCAGCAAGAAGTCTTCAATTTTCATACTTTGAAAAATTATGAAGTTCTTGAACTGATCAAAATGCCACTTGTGAATCCAAGCCAATCTAGACAAGTTGACAAGCTGGCACAAAGGATTCAGGACAGAATTACTGAAGAGTTTAGTCTAAAAAGGAGACAAAGGCAATTAGGTAATACTATTGGTCAACTAGATGTTAAGGCAAACCCTAAGATTTGCTTCGAATGTGAAACCTTGACTGAAGGCCTACTGGTAGAGCTTGAGAGCCTTGTCACACCAATAACTACTTCAGCAATTCATTCTATTAGTGAAGCACCTGTTGGTGAAGGTGTATCACAACCTCTCTATAGCCAGAGCTTGTAGGCTACACCAAGCAATATAGGCTAAAGCTCTCTCCACCCTGAGTCATAAAGATCTGTGAGTGACAAAGGGAAAATGAAAATGACTTCTAAGGAGATTGAGGAGGAGGAAAGAGAGAGAGGACGAGGAGGCTAAGGGGAGAAAGTTCCTTTAGGTTTGCAGGATTCATGGAAGCTGCAATTAGGGCTACCCCCAGACCAAACACTCAAGATGATGAGTTAAAAGTAGTCAGTATTACTTACTTGCAAACCAAGAACTACGACATTGATGAGATTATATCTCTCCTTTTAGGGTAACTAAATAAACTGGCTGACATGGAATTGTCAAGGGAGAAGAAGGATGTATAGGATGCAGAGATACTTTTTCAAATCAAAGAGGAGAAGATACAAGAGAGATTGTACAAGCATGTTCCCACTCTCTCCCCAGTTCAAGAAAGTCCTACACAAGAGGTTGTGGCTGCACAAGAACCTCAGGTAGACAAAGAGACTGATAGGATCAATATGATCCACTACCTAAGAGCCACAAGCCTATACCAGGCATCTACACTTCTTCCCTTGTCCTTCGAGTACATAGAGTTTGAGTATCTCAAACAGCTTGAGCTTCAAGTACTCAAAGAACAAAATACAACAAAAATAAAATTGAAGGAAGATGCTACAAGGTCAAGAGCCATCATCCAGAAGAGCATGAAGAAGTCTGCTGACAGACAAAGGATGATGAGCTTCTTGAAGTTGTATGGATTCTTCGGAAGCAGACTTCGCCATATGTCTCTATCTATAACGGATGAGCATATTAGGGTAATCAAGAAGAAGATCAAAAGAGGAGAGCTACTTGACTTACATTCCCCTCCAAGTGAAGTTATTCCTGAAGTGGAGGTTAAGGTTGAACAACCTGAGACAACACAACTTGAACCTCATACTGAGCCTTAGAAAGCTTTATCTTCTGATCTACAACCAGGTCAAACTCTCTCTCCTTCTAAACCTATGAAGGAGGAACACCCAACTGAGTAAGACAAGACTTATCAACAAGGTGTTGCAGACTAGTCTTCTAAGTTAAAGTCCTTAAAAAGGAGGAAGATGATGGCTTCTAGACCACAATCAAAGAAGAAGAAGAAGTCTAAACCATCCACCTCCATACCTCAAGGTGAGTCAGATCAACTTGAGGAAGTGCATGAAGAGGCAGCCCAATAAACTCCAATTCAAGTGGATCCTCTTGCTTTTTAGAGACCCGTCTTATCCTAGACCTTCATAACTAATCCAGAAATATGGCATGTGATTAGAGATCAAAGTGGTGTGAATTTATACACATGGCAAGACTTATTCAACCTACCGTTGCATGATCTTTTTTAGATGAGAAGATATTATGAAAGTCTAAGTGATCTTGACCATCTAATAAAGAAGGGCATGGTCATCATCATGATGAGGACTGTCAACTAATGAAGATTTTCAAAAGTTTTGGTAGCATCAGCCTAGGGAGAGTTTGTAAGGATTCCAATAAGTCTCATGTAGTCAAACATTCAAAGCATCCAAAGTTTCTCTGCATGCATGCACTAAAGTACTAAAGTAGAAATGTTTAGGAAGTTTCACATCTTACACAAGAAATATTTAAGTGTAAAATCTTCCGAAGCAAGACCAATATCTTCTGAAGCCAAATATGAAGTCTGCTGAAGCTTCAAAGACAAAGTCTTCCGAAGCCAATTTATGAAAATAGATTTCTTCTGAACACTTTTCTATACATGCTATTATCTTATGTAGTTTTCCATAAAGTTGGACCACCTTTCCACTTCAACTCTATTTGATTCACCCACTTTCACAAGTTGGTGAAAAGGTCCATTCTTTTGGTAAACTATATATGAGGTCATGAGTCTGAGCTTTCTACTTTATGTACTTAATCCTTTTTGTAATATATTAGGAGATAAGCTATGGCATGTCATAGTCATAAAGTAAAAAGGCATTCTACCTTTTGACTCTACATTTGATTTTGTTGTCTAGTCTTATGTATGCAGCTGGCTTTCAAAGTATGGTCGACTGTAGGATGTAGTATATGTATCTTAAGTACTTGTAACTTTCCATTATTCTTTGTAACACTTTGTAATAGAACTTGAGAAACAATACACAACATTCTTGAAAACCAAATACTTGTGTTGTTTGCTATCTTGTTTTGTCTCTTATTTAATTGTGTTCTTAGCATTTCTTACTATTATTAACTAGTTCCCTACTGTTAATTATTCTAAAGAACTCTCTTTAGTTGTGTTGTTTTAATGTAAAGTGCATCACCCCGTCTAACGGTCTTGCACCAATAAATGGTTTTGTGTGTAAGAGAAGTTCATAAGGAGTCTTGTTGCTTTCTTTTACAACTAGAGTTCTATTTTGCACAAAATATGATGTGTTAACTGCTTCTGCCTAAAAGGTGATTGGCAGTTTAGCATTGGCTAGCATTGTTCGTGCTGCTTCAATTTGTGTTCTATTTCGCCTTTCAGCTACCTCATTTTCTTGAGGAGTTCTAGTTGCACTAATTTGATGAGCGATGCATTTGGTTGTACAAATGAACTCATATGCTCATTCTTAAATTCTATCCCGTTATCACTTTTTATTGTTTTGACTTTCTGATCAAGTTGTTTTCAATTCTTGTGATAAAATCTTTTATTAATTGGGACGCTTCGTATTTATGAAGTAAGAAGAAGACCCATGTAAATCTTGAAAAGTCATCAATGATCATCAAACAATACTGTTTCTTTCTAATGCTCATAAAATGAGTTGGTCCAAAAAGATCCATATGAAGTAGCTCCAATGGGGAATTGTTTGTGTTCACCAGCTTTGGTTTTTGGGAAGACTTGTGTTATTTCCATTTGATACACACTGAATAGTGATCAATAAAATGAAATTATTTTAGGGTAAACCAATCATATAGTTTCCCTTGACCAATCTGTTCATGTTTTTGAAATTAGTGTGTCCCAAACGTATATGCCAAAGCTTTGACTCATCAACAAATGCTTTTGACAGAAGACATGTTTCTTCTTTTGGTGTAGTAGAATTAAGGTTTAGGACATAGGTGTTATTCTTCCTTAGGATCTTCAAGACAACCCATTCTACAGGAATTTAGAATCCTGGTTTCAGAATGTAGCAATGAGTATCAGTAAAGTGAGTTGAATATTTTTTGTCACAGATCTAAGACACACTAAGCAGGTTGAAATTCAGTTGTTCATAGTAGTTCACTCTATCAAAGCTCAACATCCCATTTGGCACAGATCCTTCACTAGTGATTCTATCACCTTGTGAATCTCCTCCAAATGCCACAGTAGTTCCTTGTATATGCTTGAAGTCATGAAGGAGGGAATTATCTCCGGTCAAGTGTCGGGAGCATCCACTGTCCACGTATCATAAGCTATTGGACCTGTATGGATGACCCTGTAAGCACAAAAGAACTAATTAGAATGTGAAACCTAAGCCACGATGGTCTTGGGTTTCCTGTTTCTATCAAGGATAGTTACTTCTTGGTACTTTCCTCTAAACTATGACTTAGAGGGACGTGTTCTTGGTGATTTCTGATGATATCTTGCTTGTTTCATCTCATTAATTTCAGTTGAAGAGTCAGAGGAATATTGAAACCTTTGGTCCGTGTTTCTTTTAAGAAATTTGACCTTTTTTTACTATCAAACATCATCTTTGATCTATGAAGATCAAGTATTTGTTTGTGAAAATGATTTCTGATTTGACTCGTTTTTTACTATCAAACATATCTTGTTGTGATATTGTTTCTTTGAATTTTCCTCAACTCTTTATGTTGCCCAAATCATTATCAGAACTAAAAGTCATGGATTAATTATTTTGAAAATGATTATTGATTTTGGGTTTCACAGATGAAATAGGTGAGATAGGCTTGTTTTAGGGACTTCTCATCCCTTTATGCTTGAAGAAACGATCTCATGTATTGTGGTTGGTTATATCACAGACTGAACAATATTTTTTAAAATAGAAATTTTTGGTGGAGTGATTGTTCATCTCATAGATTGAGCAGCATTGATTGAAATAACACTCATCTGTATTGTGATTGGACATTTCACACATGTCACAATACATGTGTTTGTCTCTTGATGCTGATCTTGACGTTAATGCCTTAGTAGATTTACCTTTTTTCAACAGCCTATTGAGTAGTTTGTTTCACAACACTACTAGGTTTAATCTACCAAGATTGTTTCTGCTTCCTTACCCTTCTTCTTACGTCTATTTCTAATTGATTTACATGTTCTTTATTATAAATTTCAAAACCAACCCCTAGCTTTGGTTTTAAAGATTGTGGATCAGACTTGGTTTTTGTTTTTAAACTAGTGAAATTTTGTTTTTATTTGGCAATGAAACATTGTTTGATTTGATTGAATTCTTTGGAGATATGATTTCATAATCAAAATTGCTTTTAGTAGAAAGTTTCATTGAGACTTCTATTTTCTTCTTTTCTTTGAAAATTTCTCGAACAAATTTCACAAAAGGCACTATGGCTTTGACAGGACTTCTTTGTTTAATGACATTCACTATTGTCTGAGTACTCTTTGATTTTGATAGGGTGACCTAACTTAATTTTCTCCTTATTTGTTTTAATATGAACACTTGGTGTATTTTTAGAATTAATGATTTGAGTTACTATTGATTTAGTTTTAATAGTTTTAGGTTCAATTTTATCAGACAAAGTGACAGACTCATGCATGATAGTGTAATTGTCATTATATGATGGGGTACATGACTTGTATCTAATCCCAGTCATATCATTGTGCTCCTTCTATGAATCAAGCATCTCTTACAGCTTAGCTGAAAATAGTTGAAATTTTTAAGTTTCACTTTAGTATCTGATTGCTCAGCTATGGATTGGACTAACTTTTCAGTTAACTGTTTATTTTCAGCTGCAAGAGTGTACTTTTCTCTATGCAGTTTCTCAATGTCAGAGATGAGAGATCTGATTTTAATTTCAAAGCATTTGATTTCTCTTTTAATAATCTTAGATTTTACTTTTTCTTCTTTAATTTTAGCTGCCAATTTTTTATTATGCTCATGATAATCCTATAGTTCAGCGATGCATTTATCACTACACAGATTGGATTTTACCTCAGATGGCATTGGAGTTAGACCATCATTGATATGAGCCATGAGATAATGATTTTGAAATTGAGGATTCACTTCCTCGGCATATAAGCTCCAGTCATATACACCATCTTGTCTGATGACAAGATCATTTGAGGTAGATTGGCTGTTTCCAGGAGTTTGGTTGGTTAGTTATGGCCGACTTTAATAGGGTTGTTGGTGTTATTGTTGGTGGTGTTGTTGGTGATGATACTACTATTGATGATTTTTGGATTGATAGCTTGAGCTTGGTTGTGTGGATGATTGGCCCTAAGAATTCCTTTGAAAATTGTTGTTGTTTCTTCTTGGAACATTACATTCTCTTGAAAAATGGCCAGTCATACCACAATCGAAGCATTTGACTTTGGATTTGTCAAATCCATATTTGTGTTTTCATTCAAGCTAAGCTTTCTCCCTATTATGAAAAAATTCTTAGCTTTCATTGCTCTCATAGCCATTCGCCATTACAGATCCATTTCTTCAACATCATCTGGATCCATTTCTTCTAGATCTTCTTGGATCAAGTGGGTAGAAGTGAGTCTTCCTCCCAAGTATGCTTCAAAGCTTGCAACAAAGACATTGTAAGTAGTCTTTTGCTCTTCAGATTTTTGATCTTCAGACAGACCTATAGGAGTGGTTGTGAACCCTGTTGGTTGAGATGAAGTTGATGGCTTGTTTAGTGATGAAGCAGTAATAAAACCAGTTGTTTTCACATGAACTTTTGATTAGAGAAAATCATTATCTTTAGTGATGAATGCATTTTCCACCGAGTGAGTGTTTGATGGAAATTTATATGCTTTAATAACTTGAGGTCCACCAAATTTCCTGCTCCTTTCATCAAGTTCTAGAGCTTAAATTTTGACAATCATTATGTCCAAGGTGGTTCTATCTAGATCAAGAGTATTTTTTAGCATGGTAACATTTTGTTTCCAGTTTTCTGGAAGGCTGTGAAACATTTTTTTGTTCAGCTCCTTGACTTTATATATAGCCCCATAATCTCTAATTCATTCACTAACTGCACAAATCTATGCAATTGTTTAGAGATTGACTCCCCCTTGGAGTGATGAAAGGTTTCATATTGATTAACAAGCTTATCCTTGTTAATTTCAGCTACTTCACAGCTACCTTCACATATTATCAACAGTGCATCCCACACAACTTTAGTTGTTCCATACTTCTCAAGCCTTTTTAGCACATTCATTTTTAATGCTTGAGTCAGAATGGAATATGCTTTGATATCAATTTTGATCTTCTTGTAGTTAGCATCATCAAGAGTGAGATCCTCAATATGTATTATTGAGGTTCTGTACAGAGCAGCCTGGTCAGCATAAAGTGTTACCGGAATGTGAGGCCCTTTACATATGGAAATCCAGTAGTCATGATCTACACCTGTAATGTAATTCATGAACCTTATTTTCCATTGTGAAGTCGCTGGATCGGTAGGCATCCGAGCGTGTTCCTGATGGAAGGAAACAAACACCAAAACCAAGAGACAAACGATAACACGAACTATAATAAAATGGTTTCATTGATAAAACCTAATGATTACAAGCTCGTTACAACATAAGAATTATGACTCTTGGCAATGGGAGATCGAGCATGATCTCCCCTCTCATCTGGTAGCACCTAGGCCCCGGGCACAATCCCTAACTTCTCTACACCATGAAACTGGTATTTATAGGCCTCAGCCCATATTAGATGCGACTGGGCCCATTCGTGTGATTGGACCATGCGTATGGTTCAATCATACGACTGGACCATGCGTATGGTTCAATCGTACGACTAGACCATACTTATGGTTCAGTCTTACGAATGGCCCAATCGTATCTCTCAGTCACACGACTGGTCCATTAGCATGGCTCACTCGTACGACTGAGTCTCATTCGCATATGCTCCTGCAAATGACCCAGTTTCATGTGTTTATAACATATCAGGTGTATTACATTAAGCCTAGACTATTACACAAGCGATGAACACACTATATATGACAATATATGCTCCAACAAATTCCCCCTTGGAGGTTGCTTGCGAATAGTAGATAACACCTCTTACAATCTTCAGTCAATCTTTGCTCT
>BJCM01248661.1:0-15491 GCA_018326385.1 Flaveria bidentis
CGAGTTTGATTTTAACATAGAAACAACACACGTAACAAGATCTGAGCAAAACACGAAGTGGGTTTAACGACAAGATCTGAAATTAGATCCAGAAATCAAGAGCTCGGGTTGCTAGAATGATTGTTAGATCATTCCAGCAGTAACCGGCTCTGATACCAATTGTGAAGTCGGCTGGATCGATAAACATCCGAGCGTATTCTTGACGGAAGGATAAACAACAACAAAAACCAAGAGACAATCAATAATACGAACTATAATTGAATGGTTTCATTGATAAAATCTAACGATAACAAGCTCGTTACAACATAAGAATCAAGACTCTTGGCAAGGGGAGATCGAGCATGATCTCCCCTCTCAACCGGCAGTCCTAGTCTCCGGGCAGACTCCCTCTCAGATCCTTAATCTCTCTACATCTTGAAACTGGTATATATAGGCCTCGACCCATATTAGATGCGACTGGGCCCATTCGTGCGATTGGACCATGCGTATGGTTCAATCTTACGACTGGACCATACTTATGGTTCAGTCTTACGAATGTCCCAATCGCATCTCTCAGTCGCACAACTGGCCCATAAGCAAGGCTCAGTCGTACGACTGAGTCTCATTCGCATATGCTCCTATGAATGACCCAGTTTCATGTGTTTACAATATATCAGGTGTATTACATTAAGCCTAGACTATTCGTCAAGCAACGGACACACTGTATATGACTATATATGCTCCAACACTGTCTTATTTTGGATGACATCCATTTTATATAACGACAATGTTTTTGTGATGTAATGCAACGAGTTATATTTTTGAAATTTGTCAACGATGTATTATTTTACAAAAGCAATTATAATAATACGAAATGGTTTAAATTATTTCCGCTACAATGTTTTAGTAATGATAAATGTAACTTATATGTTTTGTGTGCAATGATCGACCAGCTGTGAGCGTCCCAGGAATGGGGCCTTACAAGATTTGATGGTATTAGGGGTAGGGTTTATTTTAATAATATGTATATTTATTATTTTTAAAAATTAAATATTATAAACAGTTTTTTATTGGGTCTAAACAGGTTAACATGTATTTAACATGTTTAGACACGAATTTTATCGTGTCTTAACATGTCGATTTGTTTAAGACACAAAACCTGTTAACCTCCGAAACCTGTTATTTTCATGTCGTGTCGTGTCGTGTCGTGTCATGTTAACATGTTCGTGTCAGAAATTATCAACCCTAGTTCCCATGCAAACAAAACACATTATAGGGTCCAAAAACTATGTGGTGGGCAAAGTGTAAACCCCAAGCCCAAATGTTCAAATGATATGTCCAAAAACCGAATAAAAGGCCCAGACAAAATGATGATATGCCAAATGCATGTTAGGACCACATTGATCAGCCCAAAAGAATGGTGCAAACAATAAAAATCAATAGGGATCTAAACACCCCATCACTCATCAGCCCTATTGTAGAAAAAAACATTGATTATTTTTTCAAAGTAGGTGTTTTGGGGGAGATGTGATGGTTTATGTGTTGTTTTCCGGATTGGGGGAGATGTGATGGTTTAGGTGTTGTTTTCCGGAGGTGTTTGAAAAGTGGGTGTTTCTTGGATAAAATTTACGGAATTAACTTTTTAATCATTGAATCCGTAAATCAAACTTACAAAATTGGTTTAAATTTACGGAATTGGTTTCGGTTGACTATTTGTTGACCACAAGAAAGAAATAAACAATTAATATTTAATTCTTCAAATCACAATTACGGAATTGGTTTCAAACTTTTTTTTAATGTAATAACACCACAATTAATTTGATTCTTCAAATCACATTTATGGAATTGGTTTCTAATTTTTTTGTTATATGTAAGAACGTTGACCACTAATTGATTACTTAATTGATTCCTCACTAATAATTTACAGAATAATTTGTTTTTATAATTCATTTAATTTACCAGCCACAAAATTCACCTCCCTCATAATAAAATACAACATATTTCACCTGATTGGACTTTAACTTTTGTTTGTATTCGAAAACATAAATCATCTAACATGAAAATTGGTCGGAAAATAATAGTTAATTGTCTATGTATACATCTTTCAAAAAAGTGATTGTAAAATCATCAAGATGTCTTATTCTTCATCATTTACACTGTTTCTAGTAAAATTTTTACCAACATGGGTTGTTACGAGTGATGACTCAATAAAATCATTTTGTTTATTATGACATCTGAATAAATGTTTTTTCAGATTCTGTTAATCTTATATCTAGTTATGTTGAAATTGATAGAGAATTCGTTCGTTTAGAACTGATACTATATATGAATTTCAAAGCATTTTAAAGCTCTCTTGTGCACTCGCTTTATGACCATCGCTCAAATATGTCATTCACTGATATTTTGAAACACAAGATTTTTACACCCCGTTGTTTGGTTTGAGTGATAACCAAAAGATTAGAACATCATTCTTTGTCAGCGCTAGAGTTAGATTTAAATCTTCAAATAAGTCATACTATAGAGTATCCACCACCTTCTCAAGTCAAACACTCTACACAACCGGATGATATCAGGACAGGATATGATTGTTTGTAGTTTTTATTCTTTTTGTTTTAGATTTCGTTTTAAACTTCTTATGTGTGGCTATATTATTTATAATGTTGTTAAATCTTAATCATTTATTATTTTTTAATAAGTTGTAACTTGTAACACCCTTTATTCTTTTAAAGGTATTAACAAAAGAATAAAGTGAAGGAAAAATGAAAGAAAGGAAATAAAGCTCAAGTGGAGGGACTAAAGGTGTTAAAAGGATAAAACTTTAAAAAAGTTGGTAAATAAAGGTGATGGGCGCCCACTTCTTGCACATCACCTTTCTGCTTACGGATTCTAGAGGGAGAAAGTGCAGAGCTTTCGGGTTTTGAAGAAAAACATGAAGAAAAGTCGAATTCAAGGTAAGAATTCGTGTGTTTATGATGTTCTTAATTGGCCATAGCTTCGGTTATATGCTTATGTGTGTTTGTGTGTGTTCGGGTATGTTTTTTGTGGATTTCTAGGTGGTTGAACTCAATTGCAAATGAGTTTAGAATAAGTCATACTCAAGAGGTTGCTAAGGTGAGTTCTAGAACCCTCTTTTTACTTGTTTTAAACTACTTTGGAGCTGGAAATGCATGTATGAACGTTTTTTTTTATAAAAATAGGTTTTTCACCCGCATGCTTTATGTGTGTATGTTGCGGGTGGGGTTTGATTTTGGGCTATGTATGTGTATGATGATGTTATGGTTATGTTTCTAAGGCTTAGGATGTAAGATTTAAGCTTAGAACAGGTTATATGATGTTTGGGGACTAATTTATGATGTTTAGAAGGTATTAGGCTGCTCATGCGCCTAAACAGTGGCTCATGCGTCCAACATAAATAACTGCCTAAGTGTTCCATACTCATGCGCCTAAAGTTAGGCTGAAATTGACTAAGTGTTCATACGCCCAGATAGCTCATGCGCCCAGACACTCATGCGTTTGCATAGTGCTCATGTGCCTAGAATTGCCCAGAATAGACTAAGTGTTGCTCATGCACCCCAATAGTGCCAATGCACCTGAAAGTTTTCCATGCGCCTAAGTGTCCCTCATGCGCCTGCATAGTGTTCATGCGCCTGCATAGTGCTCATGCACCTGAAGACTTAGATTGTTTTCTGAATTTTCGGGAAAAAGTGAAATGTAGGCTTTGACTTGGGAGGTTCTCGGAGGCTATGTAAGTTGACTTTTTGAGGTCATAGATGTATGTTATGTATGTATAATGGTGCTATGTATGGCGATGTTTGTATGTTTATGATGATGTTCCTTAATATGTATGATTATTTTCCCATGGCTTTACGTTGAATGTTAACGAATAAAATGGAAAGTATTATGTAACGTGAAGTGGAAGATAATGAAAAGAGGAACGTAATGAAAGAATGCATGCATTAATGAATGAACGAAAGTAAGAAAAGCTTGCAAGCAAATGTATGGAGGTTCACACCCAATGAAGGGTGTTAGCTCAACCGTGTGCGGGTTAGCTACCCCGGAAGGATGCACACTGGGGCCTGATCCATGTGATTAAGCAAATAAATGGAGGTTCACACCCAATGAAGGGTGTCAGCTCAACTGTGTGCGGGTTGATTACCCCAGAAGGATGCACACTGGGGTTAAATCCTTGTGATTGACCATATGTATGGGATCCTTGCCGCTTACCCTAGGTACTGGAGTCAGCTTTGTGCACAATGTTCGGGGTCTATAAAAGACCTCAGGCCCAGTACCCGCTTTATGCATGACGGTGGGGTGAATCACATGGCATTGATCCGAATGAAAGTAAAGATTTAATGACGAATGTACGGAATGAACGAACGAATAATGAAGATAATAATGATATTATTAATGTGTATGTATAGTGCATGATCACGTACGATTGTAAAGAACGGTTTTAAACGAAAGATAAAGTATGTTTTATTATAAAACTAGAACTCACTCATCAACGCTGACTTTTATGTGTTTCCAGTTGGCAGGTAATGGTTGCTGTGGATGACACGGGGCGGCTACTCGGCTCATTTTGAATGCCATTCTTTTGTATAATGTTTTTGCATTATAATGCGAACAAACATATTTTGTAATGAATGTCGGATTATTTTGCAAAAGTGTTTATTATAATGAAATGACATGTTTGTTTTAATGATTCTGCTACAACACTTTATTGAAGTCAATGTAATTATATGTTTTATGTGCGATGATTGGCCAACTCTAAGCGTCCCGGTAACGGGGCCTTACCTAACTTTAATATAATTTGTAAATTTATAAAATCATTTAATTAGAAGAGTTGGAAGAATTATAAAAAACAAAGGATTCCAGTGATTGAGAAATCAATTAATTTAGTCAATATTGTTACATTAAAGAATTTGAAATCAATTTCACAAATATGATTTGAAGAATTAAATTAACTGGTGTTATTACATAAAAAAAGAAAATTTTGAAACCAATTTCGTAAATCTGATTTGAAGAATCAAATATTAATTGGTTATTTCTTTTTTGCAGTCAACAGACGGAAACTAATTCTGTAAATTGAAACCAATTCCGTAAATTAGATTTACGGATTCAATGATTAAATATGTTGATTTCGTAAATGGCTATTCACGGAACACCTACTTTTCAAACACTTCCGGAAAACAACCCATAAACCATCATATTTCCCTAAAAACACCCACTTTGAACAAATTTGAACCTTCCCCGAGCAACTGTTGAGGAAAATGATGACATTATGGTGCAGTCCCACTTGAGTAAAACAAATTATGTAGAATGTGGATTGAGAGTAGAGATAAATAACATAGAAGGAGAAGATGATGATTTGGTGAATGCAACTAAAAATCAACTACAGGATCCTCATTTCCCTTATGAAGTGGGAGAAATAATAATAATTTTTGGAAATTTAGGAGTCAATCTAAAGAGACTTTAAAGAGAAAAAAAATAGTTATTGGTAAAGGGGGTAAGTCTTAACTCATGGATTTTTAGGAGTCAATATATGTAAGGAGTTAGGGGATCGGGGATCGCAGAAAGGTAACTAAGTAAACATCTTGAAATTCAATTGCAAT
The DNA here is from genome assembly GCA_018326385.1 of Flaveria bidentis. NCBI lineage: Eukaryota > Viridiplantae > Streptophyta > Magnoliopsida > Asterales > Asteraceae > Flaveria > Flaveria bidentis. The sequence goes on from BJCM01248661.1 coordinate 5,592, forward strand.
TTCTAAGCATTCAAGAAACTCAGATCATTGATTCAACATAAATCTCTTTCCAGAACAACATCCATAAAGAAACGAAACGTCTTAGATGATATACGTAAACACATAGTGGGATGGTCTGGCCCATTACATACGTTTACCATGTATGCCTCGCATGACTAGAGGAGAAAAAGAAACTTTTTTTGAACGGCCAACGAATAATTTTTAAGCTCGGTCACCCGGGTAAATCCATTGGTGAAAAGCCACCCAAGCTCGCGAACACAGATAGCGCTGCTGACCCGGCTTACCCACCATTCCAAGGGAAAGCCACCACCCAAATGCCCACTGTGGTAAAACCCTTGACCCACTTGTAGCATATTACACCTAGTGAGACTTCAATCTATGACCTCAATTTTGGAAAGTCAAGGAGGATATTCTAAAAGAAATGGGAGATATAAATGGTCATAAAATACTCATGCGGGAGTTTAACGAGTTCAGATCTAAAGAGGACTGGAGTGGAAAAACTCAAATTACAATTTGTTCATTTATGGGGAAATTTTATTTGACTATCACATGGGTGGGAACAAGTACATGTATACAAGTAATATCGAAAAATGCTGCAAGAATAAGATAGATAGGATCTAGGTTCATGATAAATATTTAAAACATGAACTTGAGGACAAAAAATAAAAGATTTAAAACAAAGAACAAGGATCAAATGGAGTATAGAGGGTGATGGAAATTCTTTCTTATTTCACAAAACAATCAATAACATCAAATAAAATCAATGGGTTTATGACTGTTCATAAAAAAAGATTCTGGACCATCTTGGAAGATGATTTTATGAGTGTTCCAAAAAAACTTTCATATGGTTGCCAAAATCTCCAAAGTTGCAGTTCCTCCTTCATCACATGAGCAGGAGGAATATGCCTCCTATTTGGTTCTAATTAGCACTAGCTCTAGTCGGGGGTTGAGAAATGCCACCATGGACTCCTGATCTTTGCAAGATGATTATCAAGTCATTTACGTATCTTCGGTTAATAACCTGCTAAGTGTCCATGAAACAATAGGTGGGGGGAACCAAAGGAAGAAACTAATTCAACTAGTCATTTTCGTGACAATGTGAAGCTTATGGGAGAACGAGGAACATGTGCATACATACTAACAAGGATGTTTCGATAAACAACATAACGGAAGAAATAAGAACCAACAATCATATCTTGTTCAAATAATTAGATGAATAAATAAACTATCATGATCACATAAATATTATAATGATATTATTATTGACACACTCTAACATAATACATAAATAGCCCATTAATTACATATTTAAATTTGTCCGACTCATTTTGACTAAAACAAATAAACTAAAGGTCTAACATAAGATAGATCAAAATTTTAACACGTGTGGCTTCCAGCGTCCATTTTAAGAGGGCATTAACATTACTTCCATTTATATTCTAGCTAGTTTTATCATTGTTTTAGAGACAAGTTTCTTTTATCAATTTTATTGTACTTGTATCATTAATCTGCCACTCTTTATTATTTTTTTCTTTAACACCTCTATATGCATAGAGATTTTATGAATTGTTCAATACAAATGAAAACATTTATTGATTATTCTCATCTCGCTCAAATTCTATCAATTACTTGCCAAATGATTTCTTATGATGCGGTTAAGCGCAGATTATATCACATATTCAGTTTGCCACCTTAGTCTGGACAAAAAGATCTGAAAGAATTAGAATTTACTTGACTCTCTAAAGTTCCATTCGGACACCATTTTAAACTTGTTCAACCTGAAATCCTTACGAGTCAACATTTGACCAATTGATCTGGAAACTGGATCAAGCAAAAATTTGACCTAAAACTGATAGGATTGCACATCTCGCACACCCTCATAGTCGCCTTCACCATAGTATAGTCAGTCATATACAGTACTAAAGTGTGATATATATAAACACATGGTGACATTACAATCAAATTCACCAATTGATCTGGAAACCGGATCAAGCAAAAATGAAACTAAAAACTTGCAGCACCTAGGCCTCAAGATGACACAGAATTCAGAAGTTTGAATATCCACTCCACAAAATGAACTATAGTTTTCATTACATTCACAAGGGCTGTTGCATGAGGGCAGTTATACGCCTCCTTTCATGTTAGTTTTCAAAGCTCGTAGGGCAGATCTCGAACAATTATCTTTAAAATTAAAGAGTCAAAGCAGATCAGCTTACTAGTTTCTGTAGCCTCTTCTCAGCCACTTTGGCAGCCTTATTCTGAGGTTCTAGTACAAGCGCATGCTTAAAATCTGCAGTGTTTGAAAAAAAAACGAACACAATCAAAACATTAACCGTGTCCAAGCTAATCAAACTGTGTTCTTGAGCTATTTGTGTAAGTGTTTTTGTGGGTTTTTTTATCTTAACAATATTTTAAGGGAAAGAAGAGAAAAGATCCAAAACAAAAGTTGAGTATTTTCTCTGGATATCAAACCACCACTCATTTAAACTTTCCTTTCACATGTGAAGGGTGTAGTTGAAAACTTATCAGCATTTTCCTCCCTTTTCACAGCAATAAAGAGCAGGAAAAAAATATTAAAACATGAAACTATCTGCTACTTCACTTATACATGAAGGTTATATTTGTTAAATGGTTAGCTGATACAGACCCAATACCGGGTAAACCGGGTCAAACGAGTGGTAAACGGGGTCAAACAAGTGGAGGGAAAAAGACCAAGAAATCAGGGAGTGGGGGTGATTAAGGAAGTGGAAAAGTGGGGCAGAAACTACCAGATGTTTTAGTATTTATATTTCTAGAATTGTTTAGTTTAGATTTCTTGTTTATTAATTTGAGTATTGTAATCTGAATTGTGGAGACTAGCCCCTCTCGAATCGGGCCGACTATCTTGTTTATCTTTGCTTTATATAATCGGTGTTTCGGTTCATCTCATTAGCTGTCTCATCTTTTTTATGAAATATTCCATAATAGGAAGGATACACACCTTGAAGAGCATCCTTGTAAGAAAGAACAGATTCCCTAGCAGTTCCTCGTCTCAAGTATGCCTTTACATTCTGTAGAAAGAAGAAACGACTTATGTAAATAAAAATAGGTCCAGTTTCATAAAAAATCCAAAAACTACTATTGTGCTGAATATATATTCCCCTTTAAGAGATTATACACATTAAGATATACTTGAAGAAACTTTCACCCCGTTTCGCCTATATAATCCATTCAATATCTAGCGAGATATGGTAATTATACCCATTTAACACGTTAGGATACAGCCTTTAATCGAGTATTCACAAGTAAACTTTAAGCCACAATGAAATCAATGTCAAATCAAAACACACACACTACAACAGTACAATGACAATTGAATATGCATCATTTGCCTGATTGCTGACCTTCTTATCAAGTGAGATTGCTTTGGTGCAGTCTTCCACAGCTTTCTGAAAGCTGGGATATAACAGTATTCATGTCAGTATACATACAGATTATATACAGAAAACTTATTTTTAAAAAGGTCGGGCTCCGATAAAATACCATCCTAATTCTAAGTATGCAGCTGCTCTGTTGCAGAAGAATGTAGCATTCGATTCATCCAACTTAATGGCTTCACTATAATATGTTACAGCTTTATTCCACTGCCTTCCCTTGTATGCAGCATTTCCCTAAAAGAAAACAAAAAGCCAAGTTACAAATCAAAGTTGATTTTCAAGCACGTGAAATAAACAGAGTTTAAATTAGCAAGCGCTAAAACCAACTACATGCCAAAGAGAAAAGAGCCGACAAAAGAAGCCTCACAAGTACATGAACGTTAAACAATTTCAGTGACTTTAATATACCAAAATGAGAAAGTATATTGTGTTTCTAATCGTATAGACCTCATATCTTTTGATTAAAATACTGCAGATAAATTGCTAATCTAAATAAAAGAAATAGTTTATAATACTGTATATCACTAGAAAATGTGTAAAGCACCCACGAACAATTGCTATAGACTTGCTAAATGTCTAAATGATAAATATAAAATCTTAAGTTTAAACTGCAACCACAAGTATCTACTAAAAATAAAATCATGAATGAATTCATGCTGGTGTGCACCAAAAGCATAGAATAAAAGAGTAAAACCTTCTCCTTCAACAATTCAGAAGCATCCATATTTCCATTCAAGTCTGATGATGGTGGCAAACTAGTAACAGCAGCAACTTTTCCTTGAAGAGATTGGTACATGTCCAAGACAGTATCAAGAAGAAACTTATCAGATCCATGATTTGCAATAAAGGAAACACCAACCGGACAATCCTCATGCTTTCCAAAAGGAACAGTGACCTGGACATGATTTTTATTATAGTTTTATCATGTGGGATTATCCAATAAATCAGAAGGCTAATGAAAATATTAAAGTACCTGACAGCAGCCAGACATGGTAGCAACGCTTAGTAAAAGAAATGCCCGATCCTGAAATTCTGATAACGGAGCTTTCTTTGAATTAAGTTTTAATGGAGTATCAGCAACTGTTGGAATAACTAGAATTCCATCATCCTGCACACCAGATCATGTATCAGTTACCAATTACCTAATCACAACATGTAATTGATTATCATTTTTATCAACATGATATATATAAAAGAAAGCATGGAAAAGAAATAAAGTACAGCTGCAATATGAACAAACAAGAGTCGGCCCACCGAAATATGCTCATTAAAGCCCGACTCTAACAGATTCTCAATAGCATGGTTTTCTGATATGAACCGGCCAACAAGTGCACGTAATTTAGAATAAGCTAAAGGGGCTTAGTAATTTTCTTTATTGATTAGTTTTCATTTCATTGTAATACAAGAACACTCAAGTAACTTGTTAACCAGCTTAAGGTTTTAAGGCAAGTCTAGGGGCTCTCTAGTTTAACACGGCATTAGGGTCGACTTCTAAATGTTTGCCCTCATCCCACCCTCCCCAAACCGTACCACTAAGTCTGCTATGAGTGGGATTTTACTAGGCCTGTTTATTGTTTGTTATGTCTAGACTTGATGAGGCCCCTCTACTTCTCCAACTGTAAAAACAATCATGCTGTTATCTTTATTGTTGTCATTATTAGTAATAACTTAGCCCAAATTCTTATCATTTTGCTTCCTCCCTTATCTCTATGAGCCCCTGTCAAATAACATATGCAGATTTTCTGTTATAAAATTTTGCAAACTCTTACACAAGGAGCAGCATTCAAAGGTGAGATAATTGGTGTGTAAATAATTTACTCCTCAAAGCTCACAGCGATCCAAAACGTGAATAAAAACCAATGTATCCATGCAATCTCTTTTTCTAGACAGTAGACCCAACAACATCCAGAACATTGAACTTCCTCTGACTTGAAGCTTCCTCTGGTTGTGCAACATAACGTCAACAGCTTTCACCAAAATCTAGTACGGAATACAACTCAGATAACACCAGATAAAGGATTTTCATGAAATAAACCTCAAATTTAAGTTCACTTAAAGCCCCGAAATAAGTCGAGACACCCCTGTCTAAGCAAGTAATTAAGTAGCTTTCTCAAAACAAGAAGAGACGCACAAAAACGAAAACAAGCACCATGAAATCTATAATCATCATTCATCAAGATGTGGGATAAGAGACAGTGTTAATTAGAAGTTAAGCCTTATTTAGAGCATTAATTGCACATACACAATGATACGGACAAGCTATAAAAAATAGAAGACAATATGAACAATAGGATCTTATAATGCAACAGAACAATATAAGTACTCAACATATAAAGGCATATGACTTTTCACTCAGTTATGTATGGTAGTAAATTTCCCACGGTCAAGCCTAGTGGAGCTCCTAGTCTGTACCTTTAATAGACTGCGTAGAGCTGCTCGCATTTCAGTCCTGACTTTGTAGTAAGCTTTAATATTTTCATGTATAGCTGTAACTGCTGATTGAATATGATCAGACACATCAGATCCTAGCCTGGGCTTGACAGTATTAACCCATTCTTCATGATTGGTTTTGAACTCATATCTGAAATTACATTGGGAAGCCATGAACTGTCAGACTGACAAACACCTTACAAATATATATGCATATGAATATAAAGGAGGGCATAATGGCATCTATGTTGAAAAAAGTAAGCACAGGAGAGTGTGCTATCACATGTAATGAATGACGGTAATTTAAATAGCAGAGTCCAAAGGAGCATTATCAGAAGATGTTTCAAGCGGCTTGTCAACCATCGAACACATTTAGAAATAACTTAAGAATTAAACTAATAATAGTTACATATTACCATATGTGCGTGCACTCATGACAGAAACATTATTTGTGAATGTATGATCACCTTAACACTAACAAAAGAACAAAACTAAACCAATGTAGATGCAAAAGATCAAACCTCTGTAATAATAACATCGCTGAAGAAAGAGCTTTCAAAGTATTTGCTCCATTTTGTAGGCTTGATGTGTGCTCACGGAAATATTTTAGGCTTGGAACGTTTGACAAAATATACTGACCAATGTTCATATGCTTTGGTGCTTGGTCTGAAGAAAGAATGAACAAAAAAACATGCAGTTACTATTAATAGCCATCCTCTGTTTGTGATTTCCTCAGAGCAGAAACAAAGGATAATTTATATAATCCAGGACACAAAGAACCTGTGAAGGAACTTACAACCAGATAACTTTTCAGTTACTTTGCTAACAATATATACAGTCTTCTGTTGAGGAACTTTAGATAGCTCAAATAAATCATCTGCCACGATTATGTGTCTTGTCCTTCTAGGCTGAACTGGGTTTAATTGAAGAAGAACATGTCCAACCCGATGTAATAAGGAAGGATCACGAGCAAGTATTCCTGTAAGTTTTTAGTTATTAACAAAATATATTACTAGCATAGGGCCATAGGCTATCAGTTACAGCAGTAAACAAATATCAAAACAATGGAGTAAAAAAATTTCAATACAGGTCAGTCATTTTCACACAGACTATGAGTTTTTGGAGGATCAAAAGTCAGATTAAGTTGGATTTTATGCCAAACATTTCAATTGCAAAACATGGAACCCTACTGACATGTCAATTAAATAATAAGTTAAACAAAATAAAATAGAACATACCGAAACTACATACCAACAGTGTCTAAACTCTGTGAATTTGGGATAATCCCAATAGTGGATACAACTCCATGTGAAGGCCGGAATCCAAGGATGCCACAAAATGAGGCTGGAATTCTCACTCCTCCAATTGTATCAGTACCTGAGAAGTCAATAAAAGACATGTCAAATGCATTTCATTATTTTAGAAGTCAGGAAAGAAATTCCCACATGGATCAACAGCAATTGTTACTTTTTCACACAAGACCACAATAAGTGGTTGCTTCCTAATGAAGACCTCCTTGGTCGAGATTTATGGACATAAATAGCAAACTGTAAATTCAAGCAGTTTAGATCTCATCCAACCCATTAACATTGTGAACCTCCATATCCAACAATAAGTGGTTGCTTCCTAATGCAAATACTTCATCTATAAAGGAAAGAAATTTACCAATAGCAAAATCAACAAGCTCTGCGGCAACAGCAATAGCTGAACCACTAGATGATCCACCAGGAATGTATGATGGCATTGTTGGGTTCGTTGGTGTTCCATAATGTGAATTTTCACCAGTTATCCTGAAGTTATAACTCAGCACTCAGTTGCAAGATCCATAGTGGAACGTTAACTTTAAAACTTCAAGAAAATAGCAAAGCAATCACTAAAAACAAACCAGAACTCCCTTCTATATTAGGTAGAGTTTTCTTTATCTTTATACTAAAAACTTCAATTGCCATAAATGCTTGGCTAGCAAGTCTTAGACAACATTCATTAGACCCTCGGCTCAGACACAACAAAAGAATTTAGAATAACACACAAAAATAGCTTTTTACTACTTGAAAACCTCCTTGTGCGATTTCTGTTCTGTTTGACAAATTAGAAGTTAGATACCGTGCAAGTGTACAACTCCAAATATAACAAGACATAATTAAAAAAAAGGAAAAAAAATACCCAAAAGATAACTCATCCATGACAGTCTTGCCCACACAAGTAGCTCCATTCTTCAACAAGGTAGTAACCACAACAGCAGTCTTCCCAGCCTCCTCATGTGTTCTTTTCCAATCTGGATTCCCAAAGCCAGTCACATACCCTTTCACATCAAAGCTGCACCATAACAGCAGAATTCATAGATCAAAACAATGTCTCTTTTGTTTTTCAAGTTATATAACATGTTGCACGCTTCAAGTGCAAAACCGGTACAAAATCAAGCAAATGTTAACAATCATTAAACAGCGGAACTTTTTCATCCAGCGATCGACTGATTCAAAGCAACAATTCACACACACGTAAAGATCATTCAGCTACAGAACAGGAGAAAAGAACTCACACGTCACTGATTGCAAAAGTTAGGCCAGAGAGAGACTGTTTTGCAGCGGGAGGAGGCGGCTGAGGAAACGGAAGCAACTCGAATCGCTCGATAAAAGCACCATAACCTTCTTTTACTGTATACCTACGTTTCAATCGACGCCTCCGAGCCTCTGCGGTGAGGATCAAGATGCCGGCGACGCTGACGCCGATCACGATCCATACTTTGGGGTTTGAGACGGTGGTTTTGACTTTAGCGGTGAACGGCATCGGATGATTGAGCGATTAGCTTACAATTTGAATCGAATCGAATCGAATCGAGTGATTTGAGGTTGGGTAGGGTTTAGTGGGAGATGAAGGGTTTTACTTTTTAGTGGGAGATGAATGTTGTATGACGTGATCGTGAGGTACAGGACTCCAAATGAGGAAATGACTAGACACACTTGTGCGAATATTCACCGGTGACAAAAAATAATAGGGTGTTGTTCATACATCCCTCGGTCCGCATATTTTACAAAGACAATGTTAAAGGACCGTTTTTTAAGATCGTAAATACTTGTTTGAGAACATTGTTTCATACATCACCGATTCTGTATTTTACACCATCACGAGTAAACGGTCGTTGGTCAATATGTAAACGGTCGTTTGTTAAGAAGTAAACTACAGTTTGCATGACTGTAAATAAAGATGGGCAAAAAAAACTGGTTCGGCCAAAAAAACGGGAACCGGTTTGAGGCCCAAACCGGTTTGAAACCGGCCCCGAACCGCCGGTTCTTAAGCGGTTTCCCCTTTCCAAACTAAAAATCGGTACTTCAAACCGGTTTTAAACCCGGTTTTCAAACCGGTTACCGTTACCCAACGGCTATATAGCCGTTTGTACCCATTTTTGACCGTTCTTTTGATGTTTTTTACCATTATACCCCCACTAGGTTAGTTTATATATGTATTTGATGTTTTTGTTGAATCACAACAACTTATAACACTCTCTACTCTCAAAAATCTCAAAAACGCTCTCCACAAATACTTTCGTTTTAAACGCTCTCAAAAACGCCCTCACAAAAATCTCTGAACTGACTTTAACAAGTGCTCAATCATCCGTTGGTTGTGAAGCGTCTTCAAGCAACGTGGTGATAGCAATCCTTCCTACAAATAGGAACCCCGAAGTATGGTGCAATTACGATTTATGTCAAATGGCTAGCGGTCCAAACAAGGCTCGTTGCAAGTTTTGTCATAAGTTTTTCAAAAAAGATGCAAACACAACGTTGAAAAACCATATTGCAAATAAATATTGTAAAGCGTTAAAAGGTGAACATTCTCAAGGTCAAGTTTCGATGACAAACGATTTATAAATGTTATAAATTGTTTAAATTATATAAATTGTTTTATATATGTTATAAAATGTTATAAATTGTTTAAATTATATAAATTGTTTTAAATTATATAAATTATATAAAATGTTATTAATTGCTTAAATTATATAAATGTTATAAATGTTTATGTTTTAATTAAAAGTTTAAAATTTTATTTGAATATAACA
>BJCM01248690.1:0-11920 GCA_018326385.1 Flaveria bidentis
TCATTATTCCTTGAGCTTTCATCAATCTCTACTAACTCTATCTTGGCAATGAGTAGATCTAGATCCATAGGGAACTTCTCAGTATGTTTTAGTAAGGTTACTGTTTGTTTCCATGATGAGGGTAAAGCATTGAGTAGTCTAAGATTTAGATCTTCAAGATCAGGCTTAATACCAGCTGTTGACATCTCAGTTGTAAGTTGAACAAATCTGTTCAGCATCTAATTTATCGTTTCTCCAGACAAATGTTGAAACAATTCTAATTGCCTTTCCAACTTTTGTTTCTTGAGATTTTGAATCTCCTTGCCTCTTTCACAAATGGTCTTTAAGGCTTTATACATGGTGTATCTAGTTTGATATCCATCAAGCCTTGCAAGAACTTCCAGAGGTATTCCTTTACACATCAAGGAATATGCTTTGATATCATTCTTTACTATTCTCAAATCATCTCCATGAAGACCATCTTCAGGATAGGGTTCTTGAGAATCTTTAGTATAAACAAACCCTCTGTCAGGCCCATCAGTGATTATAGGAATGTATGGTCCTTTCTCTATAGATTTCTAAAGATCAGTGTCAATGGAATTTAAATGATGTTTTAACCTAAGAGACCAATTTTTGAAATCAGCTCTATTTTTAAGTTTTGGAACTCTATTTTTAGAATCTTCTGATTTCACCATTCTTATATTTTTTTGTTTTTCTTAGATTTTGAATTAAGAAAAGAAATGAAAAAGTTTTTGAAAAATTTTCTAAAAAAAATTCTAAGTATCAAGGGTGATGCGCCTGAACAGTAATCAAACTCCCAAACAGTTAATGTGCCTAAGTTGAGAGACGTCTAAGGGAATGCCTTAGAAAAATTTTCCAAAATGCCTAAGTTGATGCGTCTGAACAGTAGTAAAACGCCTAAATATTATAATGCGCCTACACAGTTGTAATGCGCCTCAACAGTTGTCAATCGTTTAAACAGTTCTAATACACCTCATAGTGATGATATGTCTGGACTTTTACTCTTTAACAGTAGTCAAACATCTGAACTAAAAACGTCTAAACAGTTTTATTGCGACTAAACAATAGTCAAACGCCTAACACTTAGACAATTTTTCAGCAAACCTCAACTCTAATGCGCCACATCCATCATGTTCATATGAATGTAACTAACTCAAATCTTCTGAAATTCTTTAAAAGTTGATGAATTGGATTGAAACTTTCCAATTAGACGTGGTTTATACCGATAATCATTCTTCTAACATCAATTTCTTTCAATATCAACAACAAATCTATCAATTTTGTAATTTTTTGTTCGAAAAATAGTGATCTTTTCAAACACAAATTCAACAAATTATCTCAAATTTGATGAATTTAACTATTGATTATGGTTTAAAACATGTTTTTGATGATGAAACACATTTGAAATCCACAAATTTTCAATTGAATTGTATATCAATCACAGATTCAGTGAACTTTTTGAGTTTGAAAGTTCGACAAACCTCAAAAATCACTCAACCAACTGCTCTGATACCATTTGATAGGATCATGAGCTCTAATACCATTTGATAGGATCAAATGTACCAATTTGTGATGATGTATGAACACAATTCAAAGAAATACAAACAAAGTAATCAAATCAAGCAAGATATCAACAAAATTCATAGTTTCATTAATATCAAGCAAAGACAATTGCAAAGTAAGTAAGCAGTTCTAAATCTATTCTAAAACTTATGTTCGTCTCTTTTTTAACTGTTATAAGTCTAAGCTATTTATAAAGAAACACAAGGAACTAACAAATTACAAAACTAGTCCCTATACTATTACAAATAGTAAAAAAAACACATAAAGACAACATGTTAATCTTTCTAGAGTTCTAACAGAAACAATTTGAGAGCACTCCACAACCAATTTTTCACATTGTTGTCTCAAAAATCCATCGATTCAATCAAAATGAAAATAGTGGATCAATAGAATATTTTATTGACCATAAATGCGAGGAAACTAGGTGTAAAGAAGTAAGAAAGTACTCGTGTTCATTGAATAAGAATGGAGAGTCAAATTACACACACAGAATGAAAGTAATGAGACGTCAAACAAAGACGGAATGTAGGATCGATGAAAAAGAAGACAAATCAATGTAACTTGACCACGTAAATAAGATTTACTTGTATTTTAATCAAAATTATGCAACTATAAATTGGTAAATGAAAGAATTCTCAAAATCTTAACTAATTACTATGGAAAAGGAACTATTTATACTGAAACACTAAACAACAATTGTTCTTGCATGGATACTTCTTATCTTTTTGTAACAATGCCCAATGCTATAGAGTTTTGATTCTCAAGGGCTCTAAACACACATGAGAACCAATATAATCAAATCTGATTATAACAATCATTAGAATCACACTAATCATTCAAAAATGGAACATAGTATGTTTTGTATCATCCTAAACCAAAACTAATCATGAAACTTCACGAAACGAGATGAACGAGCCTTGAAATCAATTTGATTCTGCCCGAAACATTTAAGCGCACTCCATAACCAGCTTTGCACATTATTACCTCAAAAATCCACCAAATCAATCAAAATGACAATAGTGGATCAACAAAATACTTTAAAGACTATCTAGGCAAGGAAACTAGGTGTAGAGAAGCAAGAAAGCACTTGTGTTCATTGAATAAGAATCGAGAATCAAATTACACATACGGAATGAAAGTATTGAAATATCAAACAAAGGAGGAAAATGTGATCAAAGAAAAAGAAGTCAAATAAATGTAACATGACCACATAAGTAAGATTTACTTGTATTTTAATCAAAATTATGCAACTATAAATTGGCGAATCAAAGAATACACAAAACCTTAACTAATTACATGGAGAAGGAACTATTTATATCGAAGCACTACAAAATAATAGTTCTCGCATGGATACTTTTTTTCTTTTTGTAACAACGTCCAACGCTATAGAGTATTGATTCTTAAGGCTCTAAACACAAGTGTGAACAAATATAATCAAATTTGATTATAAGAATCATTGGAAACATGAAACCTCACGAAGCCACACCAATGAGCCTTGAAATTAATCTACTTCTGCCCGAAACAATTCGAGAGCACTCCACAACCAACTTTGCACATTCTTTCCTCAAAAATCCATTGAATCAATCAATATGACAATAGTAGATCAACAAAAAACTTTATTGACCATCTAGGCGAGGAAACTTGGTGTAGAGAAGCAAGAAAGTAGTCGTGTTCATTGAAAAAGAATCGAGAATTAAATTACACGTTCGGAATGAATGTCATGAAACGTCAAACAAAGACAGTAAGCATGATCGATGAAAAAGAAGTCAAATTAACGTAACATGACCACGTAAATAAGATTTACTTGTATTTTAATCAAAATTATGTGACTATAATTTAGTGAATCAAAGAATTCACAAAATCTTAACTAATTACATGGAAAAGGAACTATTTATACTGAAACACTAAACAACAATTGTTCTCGCATGGAAACTTTTTTTCTTTTTGTAACAACGTCCAATGCTATAGAGTTTTGATTCTCAAGGGCTCTAAAAACATGTGTGAACCAATATAATCAAATCTGATTATAACAATCATTAGAATCACACTAATCATTCACAAATGGAACATAGTATGTTTTGTATCATCCAAAACCAAAACTGAACACGAAACCTCACGAAACGACAAGAACGAGCCTTGAAATCAATTCAGTTTTGCCTGAAACATTTTTTGAGCACCCCACAAACCAATTTTGCTCATTATTGCCTTAAAAATCCACCGAATCAATCAAAATGACAATAGTGGATCAACATAATACTTTAATGACCATCTAGGCATGGAAACTAGGTGTAGAGAAGCAAGAAAGTAAACGTATTCATTGAATAAGAATCGAGAATCAAATTACATATCCGGAATGAAAGTAGTGAATCGTCAAACAAAGGCGGAAAACATGATCGATGAATAAGATGTCAAATAAATATAACATGACCACGTAAATAAGATTTACTTGTATTTTTATCAAAACTATGCAACTATAATCTAGTGAATGAAATAATGCACAAAACCTTAACTAAATACATGGAAAAAGAACTATTTATACCAAAACACAAAAGAACAATAGTTCTCGCATGGATCATTTTTTCTTTTTGTAAAAACGTCAATGCTATAGAATTTTGATTCGCAAGGGCTCTAAACACACGTGTGAATAAATATAATCAAATCTGATTATAAGAATCATTGGAATCACACTAATAATTAACAAAAGGAACATAGTATGACTTGTTTATCCGAAACCAAATCCAAACACGAAACCTCACGAAGCCACACGAACAAGCCTTGAAATCATTCCACTTTTGCCCGAAATAATTTGAGAGCACTCCACAACCAACTTTTCACATTCTTCTCTCAAAAATCCACCGAATCAATCAAAATGAGAATAGTGGATCAATAGAATACTTTATTGACCATCAAGGCGAGGAAACTATGTGTAAAGAAACAAGAAAGTACTCGTGTTCATTGAATAAGAATGGAAAGTCAAATTACACACACGGAATGAAAGTAATGAGACGTAAAACAAACACGGAATGCATGATCGATGAAAAAGAAGACAAATCAATGTAACTTGACCACGTAAATAAGATTTACTTGTATTTTAATCAAAATTATGCAACTATAAATTGGTGAATCAAATAATTCACAAAATCTTAACTAATTACATGGAAAAGGAACTACTTATACCGAAAAACTAAAAAACAATTATTCTCGCATGGATACTTTTTTTCTTTTTGTAACAACGTCCAATGCTATAGATTTTTTATTCTTAAGGGCTCGAAACACACGTGAGAACCAATATAATCAAATCTGATAATAACAATCATTAGAATCACACTAATCATTCAAAAATGAAACATAGTATGTTTTGTATAATCCTAAACAAAAACCAAACACGAAACCTCACGAAACGAGACAAACGAGCCTTGAAATCAATTCGTTTCTGCCTGAAACATTTTTAATGCACTCCACAACCAACTTTGCACATTATTACCTCAAAAATTAGTGGTGTGCATGGTCGGTTTGGTTTGGTTTTAAGCTAAAACCAAAACCAAAAACCAATATTTCGGTTTCTAGGTTTATAAAACCGTTCGGTTTCGGTTTTTGGTTTTCGGTTTTCATTTCGGTTTTGGTTCGATTTCGGTTTTTTCGGTTTTGTTTTTGGGTTTCAAGTTTTTTTTTTGTTTTTTTAAATTGGTTCAAAGTAATAAATTTAAGCTAGAACTTTTGAATTTACATCATTTGTTGATCGTTAAACATAATCTATAGATTCTTATAATTACTTAACATTAAAATTAATTACAATCAATAAAATACAGTAACAAAAACTTCAATAAAAATAATTTAATCTACCAAAACAAAAGATTTTAAAATTATGCTTGAAACCTAAACATCAATCTATTTTAGATAGAATAAATTAAATAAGTAATTTATGGGCTAGTCATGTTTATAAGTGTATGAACATACTTTTAAATTTACAAATTCGGTTTTATGGTTGCGGTTCGGTTTTTTCGGTTTCTATTACACGCAAAACCAAAACTGAACCGAAAAAAATCGGTTTTTAAAAAATCATAAAAACAAACTGTCGGTTTCTTATTGGTTTCGGTTTTTTTGGTTCGGTTGTGTCGGTTATTATGGTTGCGGTTCAGTTATTTTGGTGTTTTGCACACCCCTATCAAAAATCCACTGAATCAATCAAAATGACGATAGTGGATCAACAGAATACTTTAAAGACCATCTAGGCAAGGAAACTAGGTGTACAGAAGCAAGAAAGCACACGTGTTCATTGAATAAGAATCGAGAATCAAATTACACATGTGGAATGAAAGTAACGAAACGTCAAACAAAGGCGGAAAACATGATCGATGAAAAAGAAGTCAAATAAATGTAACATGACCAGGTAAGTAAGATTTACTTGTATTTTATTCAAAATTATGCAACTATAAATTGGTAAATCAAAGAATTCACAAAACCTTAGCTAATTACATGGAAAAGGAATTATTTATACTAAAACATAAAAAACAATAGTTCTCGCATAGATCATTTTTTTCTTTTTGTAACAACGTCCAATGTTATAGAGTTTTGAATCTCATAAACACACGTGTGAACATATATAATCAAATGTGATTATAAGAATCATTGGAATCACACTAATCATTCACAAAAGGAAGATAGTATGATTTGTTTATCCGAAATCAAAACCAAACACGAAACCTCACGAAGACACACCAAACAACCTTGAAATAAATACACTTTTGCTCGAAACAAATTGAGAGCACTCCACAACTAACTTTGCACATTTTTGCTTCAAAAATCAACCGAATCAATCAAAATGACAATAGTGAATCAATAGAATACTTTATTGACCATCAAGATGAGGAAACTAGATGTAAAGAAGCAAAAAAGTACTAATGTTCATTGAATAGGAATGGAGAATCAAATTACACGTGCGAAAAAAAGTAATGAGACGTCAGACAAAGAGGACATGCATGATCGATGAAAAAGAAGTCAAATCAATGTAACTTGACCACGTAAATAAGATTTACTTGTATTTTAATCAAAGTTATGCAACTATAAATTGGGGAGTCAAAAAATTCACAAAAGCTTAACTAAATACAAGGGACCAAACTATTCATTCAATAAACAGTAAACAACAATAGTTCTTGCATGGATTCTTTTTTGCTTTTTGTAACAATGTCAAATGGTATAGAGTTTTCATTCTAAAGGCCTCTAAATACACGTGTGAACCAATATAATTAAATATAATAATAACAATAATTGGAATCACACTAATCAAACATAATATGTTTTGTATCATCCTAAACCAAAACCGAACGCGAAACCTTATGAAACGACACGAACAAGCATTGAAATCAAATTAGTTGTGCCTGAAACATTTTTTTAGCACTTCACAACCTACTTTGAACATTCTTGCCTCAAAACTCCACAGAATTGATCAAAATGACAATAGTGGATCAATATAATACTTTATTGATCATCTAGGTGAGGAAACTAGGTGTAGATAAGCAAGAAAGTACTCATGTTCATTGAATAAGAATCGAGAATCAAATTACACGTGTGAAATGAAAGTAATGAAACATCAAACAAAGGCAGAAAGTGTGATCGTTGAAACAGAAGTCAAATCAATGTAAAATTACAATGTAAATAAGATTTACTTGTATTTTAATCAAAATTATGCAACTATAAATTAGAGAATCAAAGAATTCACAAAATCTTAACTAATTACATGGAAAAGGATGTATTTATACCGAAACACTAATCAACAACAGTTCTCGCATGGATACTTTTCTTCTTTTTGTAACAATGTCCAATGTTATAGATTTTTGATTCTCAAGGCCTCTAAACACACGAGTGAACCAATATAATCAAATCGGATTATAACAATCATTGGAATCACGCTAATCTATCACAAATAGAACATAGTATGTTTTGTATCTCCTAAACCAAAACCGAATACGAAACCTCATGAAACGGCGTGAACGAGACTTGAAATCAAATTTGTTCTGCCCGAAACATTTTAAGAGCACTCCACAACCAAGTTTGCACATTCTTGCCTCAAAAATCCACCAAATCAATCAAAATGACAATACTAGATCAATAGAATACGTTATTGACAATCTAGGTCAGGAAACTCGAGGTAGAGAAGCAAGAAAGTACTCGTGTTCATCAAATAATAATCGAGAATTAAATTACACGTGAAGAATTAAAGCAATGAAACGTCAAACAAAGGTAGAAAGCATGATCATTGAATAAGAAGTCAAATCAATTTAACATGACTAAGTAAATAAGATTTACTTGTATTTTTATCAAAATTATACAACTATAATCTGGTGAATCAAATAATGCACAAAACCTTAACTAAATACATGGAAAAGGAACTATTTATATCAAAACACAAAACAATAATAGTTCTCGCATGAATCATTTTTTCTTTTTGTAAAAACGTCCAATGCTATAGAATTTTGATTCTCAAGGGCTCTAAACACACATGTGAACAAATATAATCAAATCTGATTATAAGAATCACTGGAATCACACTAATAATTAACAAAAGGAACATAGTATGATTTGTTTATCCGAAACCAAGTCAAAACACGAAACCTCACCAAGCCACACGAACGAGCATTGAAATGATTCCACTTCTGCCCGAAACAATTTGAGAGCACTCCACAACCAACTTTTCACATTCTTCTCTCAAAAATCCACCGAATCAATCAAAATGAGAATAATGGATTAATAGAATACTTTATTGACCATCATGGCGAGGAAACTAGGTGTAATGAAACAAGAAAGTACTCGTGTTCATTGATTAAGAATGTGGAGTCAAATTACACACAGAGAATGAAAGTAATGAGACGTAAAACAAACAAAGAATGCATGATCGATGAAAAAGAAGACAAATTTATGTAACTTGACCATGTAAATAAGATTTACTTGTATTTTAATCAAAATTATGCAACTATAAATTGGTGAATCAAAGAATTCACAAAATCTTAACTAATTACATGGAAAAGGAACTATTTATACTGAAAAACTAAACAACACTTGTTCTCGCATGGATACTTTTTATCTTTTTGTAACAACGTCCAATGCTATAAATTTTTTATTCTTAAGGGCTCTAAACACACGTGAGAACCAATATAATCAAATCTGATTATAACAATCATTAGAATCACACTAATCATTCAAAAATGGAACATAGTATGTTTTGTATCATCCTAAACCAAAACCGAACACGAAACCTCACAAAACCAGACCAACGAGCCTTGAAATCAATTCACATCTGCCTGAAACATTTTTAGGGCACTCCACAACCAACTTTGCACATTATTACCTCAAAAATCCACCGAATCAATCAAAATGACAATAGTGGATCAATAGAATACTTTAAAGACCATATATGCAAGCAAAACTAGGTGTAGAGATGCATGAAATCACACGTGTTCATTGAATAAGAATCGAGAATCAAATTACACATGCGGAATGAATGTAATGAAACGTCAAACAAAGGCGGAAAATGTGATCGATGAAAAAGAAGTTAAATAAATGTAACATGACCACATAAGTAAGATTTACTTGTATTGTAATCAAAATTATGCAACTATAAATTGGTGAATCAAAGAATTCACAAAACCTTAACGAATTACATGGAAAAGGAACTATTTACACTAAAACACAAAAAAATAGTAGTTCTCGCATGGATCATTTTTTTCTTTTTGTAACAACGTCCAATGCTATAGAGTTTTGAATCTCAAGGCTCTAAACACACGTGTGAAAAAATATAATCAAATCTGATTATAAGAATCATTGGAATCACAATAATCATTCACAAAAGGAAGATAGTGTATTTGTTCATCCGAAACCAAAACCAAACACAAAACCTCACGAAGATACACCAAACAGCCTTGAAATCAATGCACTTCTGCCTGAAACAAATTGAGAGCACTCCACAACCAATTTTGCATATTTTAGCCTCAAAAATCAACTGAATCAATCAAAATGACAATAGTGGATCAATAGAATACTTTATTGACCATCAAAACAAGGAAACTAGGTATAAAGAAGCAAAAGTACTAATGTTCATTGAATATGAATGGAGAATCAAATTCCACACACGAAATGAAAGCAATGAGATGTTAGATAAAGACGATATGCATGATCGATGAAAATAAAGTCAAATCAACTATAGATTGGTGAATCAAAAAATTCACAAAAGCTTAAATAAATACAAAGGACCAAACTATTCAAACAAAAAACAGTAAACAATAAGAGTTCTTACATGGATTCTTTTTTGCTTTTTGTAACAATGTCAAATGGTATAGAGTTTTATTCTCAAGGCCTCTAAATACACGTGTAACACCCCAGAAATTCAGCGCAATAAGAAACCTTAAAACATTATGGGGCCTAGTAAAGGCCTGGATTGATTTGGGCTTACCAAAGAAAACTTAGGCAAGAAACTAATATTTCAGGCCCATTCAAGGCCCAATACACATTTACCAACAAAAATAAATAAGTGATCTTAAAGCAATGACTCGTTATGAGATTCAAATCATATATAGAAGAATCCAAACTAAAATAGATTCAAATCCCATATCGGGTAAAGTTCGGTAATCTAACATGTGCGAACGTTTAAGTTACATTGGAATTTCCTTATAATGGCTTGATATCCAACTAAATTCATTTATCCATGATTAGTATTGTAAATGATGCTTGCCAAAAGATTCTAAATCAAACGTGAATACTGGATACGCCGGAATTTAACTGATATCTAATACGTCAACCAACCCCTATAACATCGTAAATATTTATCTAATTATAATATTTATTATAATATTCTAAATTGAGAGCGAGACGTTACCGAGGTGCGTACTGGCCTGAGATATAGTCTAACCCGAGAATTTGACGATAAATATACCGAATTGTTTTATTTCAAGCAGAGGTAAGTAAATATATCTATTATAGGTCTTCTAACGGGGGTTTTATCCAAAAAGACCGGTTGATACGCGATAACGAAGATCACAGGGCGTATACGCGATGTTGAAAGAAAGCCGACCTAAAAACCCTAAGTATATAAGCCTACCATCCCACCATTTCCTCATTTTAAAACCCTAAACAAGAAAAATGCTCTCAAGAGGCTGCACCAGCTGCAACCACCGGAGCTAGAGGCTCCACGGCGGAGCCGCGGCGGCGTAAGGTGGCTTCCGGCGAAGTCTCGACCTACCCCCACTAAAGACAACGCCCTGATCACGATGGTGGTGGTGGTTTCTTCTGATTCACAATGACGTGGGAGATATATAAGGGAAAAGGGGCGACGACTAGGGTTCCGACGGGGTTCTGGCCGCGGAGTCGGCGAGTGGCGACGAGTGCCGCCCATGCTCTTCTTCCTCTCGACGTGATCTTTCCATTGGTGGTAGCTATATTCGTTAACTCTCAGCGGTTTGAAGGTTATATCCGGTTTAAAGTGGCAGCAGCTAGGGTTTTGGTGAGTTGGTGGCTGCCAGCCGCGGCAGTGGCGGCCAAGGGCCGTAGATGATGATGGTTTACGGTGGTAAGGGTTAGTGGAGGCTGCTCTTGTGGCTGCATGTTGAATTACAGAGGAGATCTTCAAGATTTGGTTACGTGGGGTTATTCCGGCGAGGATTCGGGCCGACCAAGATGTAGCCGGTGGCGACCAGTGGCTATCCACAGGTGACAATGGCTGCAAGTGGTGGATAACGGTGGTACGAGTCATAACCGAGGTGTTTGGTAACGTATGTTACGGTTATAGTTGTGTTTGGTTATGAGATAACAATGTAGTAGTGTTTTGTAAATAATGTTAGTGCATTTTGGCTAGTTAAACCTTGGTCAAAGATGGTCAAACGTGATCAATGGACAGTCAACACGATGTGGGTCGGCTCAAGCGGGTTCTAGGACGCGATACGGGAACGTTAGGTATAACCGTGCGTTAGACATCCATATACGTTATATAATGATTTATATATATTAACTTGTGTGTGTTGAGCTTCAAATATGTATAAAATGTTAACTAGTTTATCAATCGTCATGAATGAATGAATGCGTAAATTAGTAATAACGTGAGCAATCGTATAATGAAAAACAACTTTGGGAATGTATTCATATGAACAAACATATTAGAAACATATATGAAGTTATCTAATCTCGTGGCATACGAAATCCTTACAAGACATAGAGTTGATTAAAAATATATAAAATGCAATTGTACATATATATATATATATATATACACATATATATACACATATATATATATATATAAATATATATATATATATATACATATATATATACATATATATATACATATATATATATATACATATATATA
>BJCM01248918.1:0-16233 GCA_018326385.1 Flaveria bidentis
TCCACTTTTGGCAAGATATGAACAACAACATCTATTCCAAGGTTTCTTGCATTCATATCAACAATCTAACACCCAATCATCATCCTAAACACATCAACATCATCAATCCATCATCACATCATCATGTCATGAAAATAAAGTTACTATTATTAGTAACCTATGAACACCTACATCAATTCATCAATTTTTTGCAAGATCAATGTATCCTAGCATTCATACAACCTACTAACCATCATACATTCATCAAACAATCATCAATCATACATAATCTCATCAATTCCGAATTAGGGTTTGCCTAGAATCAAAATTCATGATCAATCCATTAAAAACATACAATTCATGCATAATCAACGTTAAACAACATGTATTCAATCCAACTAACATACTAACATCATAAATTAACATCAATTTCGACCCCATGATCATACAAAAACGAATTAGGGTTCGGCCTTAACAAGAATTCCATAAAACCTTGTAAAATCTAACCTTTAAACGTGTGTTAACTTGCAATTGATGATTCCAACGTGTTCTAAGCCTTGAAATTGACCAAAACCGAAGCACAATGATTGTTTCTTGATCAAAATCGCAAAGAGAGGGAGTGGGTGAGGGTTTGCGGCCGATTTGGGGTTTGGGGGATTAGGGTTTGTTAATTTTGTTAAGTTTTAGTTTTAGGTAATTACACTTAGCCCCCTTTATTTTATATTTTATAAAAACTATTTTTTAAATACTTTTTGAAAGGTTTTAACTTAATAATACCAACCTTATTAATCAACAATAATAATATTTACATTATTTCCACTAGTCACGAGATAAGCAATTTAAATATACGCGTTTCCATGTTACGTGATAAAATTCACCGTTAACATTTAAATTGTGTAAACACATAAGCATAACACAATAATCATCTAATCAATTAGATTATCATTAATGTAATATTATTAATTATTATTAGGTTACCAACGTTAAACGACAACTAGTGTGTGCTTACGACACGTGTATGCAAGACTTAACGGAACTAACGGAGTTTGATAACGGAAATTTACCGGATGTCATAACTTTTATGTTTAATTTTTAATACTCAACACTGGAATCATCATCACCTAAATTTTCTCATCTTTCTCTCTCATTAAATAATTACCTTAATTACTAATAATATTATAATAACACTTTTTTAATATTTAATAAATTAAAAAAATTATTTATTAAGGTTATTTCTAAATAATTGATATTTTTAAAAAAAGGCAATTTTTTACAAAAAAAAGTAATCAAATCTGGAAGTAATAAGAAAATTTTTAAAGCTGACACGTTTATTCGGTTTTTTTATAACAAAATCTTTATTTAAAAAAAATAAAAAACAAAATATTAAAAAATTGATATAACTATTATATTATTTCAATCATAGAATATCTTGAAATATAATCTTATAATTAATAAATTTATTACATTATTGTTTTATTTAGTAAACCCATGTAAGCACGGGTTTAGTAAAGCTGGTAAATTTATAAATAAGAACTTTAAGTAATAAAAAAATTTAATTGAACATGAAAATAATATTTCAAATTCATAAACATCCAAAAATTTATTTTTATACAACATTTGATGTTTTATTAGTGATTTTTCCATCACTATATATATTAATAATTTTAATCTCTGTCTACTTTTAATTCGAGATAATACAACATAGAACTGACTATGATCCCTGTTTAGAAACAAACCAACTTTAGATAGTGATTGTTATTGGCTATTGTATATTGTCATTATAAAACACACTGCTAAAAGAAATTATCTTTTTTGAAATTTAAAAGTAATCCTTTTGTTTGAATGTGTCAAAGTCAATCATGAAATAAAAGTATTATTTTTATTATTACATTTCCAGATACATCAAAACAATTTGCACATATCAAATGAATTCTAATCAAACATAATAATAATAATATGGTATTACACCTAAAAAAGAAATAAATAAGTTTATAAAATAAAAACATGTAATACCTCTTTACAGATAAATTGTTAAAGTAGATCGTCTTCGAATCAAAAGATTGAAAGTAAAATAATATTAATCCAAAAACACAATTGTAGACAATGATATGATATATGATAATTTCACAGGACGAAAGCTCAAATATAACCTATTCTTGTAGTCAACATTTCGATGTTTGGAGAATTGATTTTTTGGGACCCTTTCCTAACTCATATGGTAATTTATACATTTTAGTGGCGGTTGATTATGTGTCCAAATGGGTAGATGCCATCGCCACCTAAACAAATTACCATATTGTAGTTTGCAAATTTTTTCAAGCAAAAATATTTTCCTGACTTGGACACCCTCATTCCATTTCAAAATTTTTTAATTTGGCAAATTTCTTAAACGATATGGAGTTAATCATCGGATAGCCATACTGTATCACCCTTAAACAATTACCAAGTAGAAGTGTTTAATAGGCAGATTAAAAAAATTATAAAAAACCGTCCGAGCTAACCATAAGGATTGGTCTACTAAGTTGGATTATGCCTTTTAGGTGTATCGCATGGCGTATAAAACCCTTATTGACATAAAAACTTATCTCTTGGTCTATGGTAAAAGATGTCATTTACCTGTTGAGTTAGCTAATCGAGTATTGTGGGGTATTAAGAATGTTAACATGGACTATGCTATTGCAGGTAAAGTAAGGAAGCTTCACATATGTAAGTTGGAAGAACTACGAGATGAAGCTTATGAATGTGTCTGCTTACAAGGAGAAAATGTAAGTTGTGCATGATACGAAGTAGAGGAGAAAGACTTTCGAGGAAGGATAGAAGGTGCGTTTATACAATTCTAGGTTAAAACTCTTTCCGAGCAAACTCAAAAGCAAATGGATAGTTCCATATCTCATGACGCGTGTAGGAAACAAAAGGGACATTGAAATTAAGGATTTTGAGGATCATCCCCATCAAGTGGTGAATGGTAATCGCCGTAAAACATATTTGGAAGCTAATGATATCAATGAGCCATCTCACGTAGCCAAAAGCTTCAAGTTGGACACCTTGGATAATTTGTCCCCCACGTGATCATCCAAGGTAACAAGTCAGGCTAAAGACGTTAAACTTAACGCTAATAGGAGGGAACCCGCGAACTTTGTGGGTGTGTTCACTACAAACCCTTACGAGACTATAACTTGTCAACTCGGGATTACCTAGGGGTTTAAAGGCTTGTTGCATATGCGGAATGCAACCGTGATTCCTATGAAAGTGAGTTAGTAGTTATTACTTTGAATTTTCATTTAATTTTCATTTCGTTTACTTTCTTGCTAATCATGTTATTAGTACTCTATCAAGTTTTACTATTAACATCTACTCTAGGGTTATCCTCAAGTGTGGTGATTGATACCACAAAAACTCAGGTATGTTCCATGCCCTTTATGTGCTTTTAGATGAAGCTTGATTATATATGTGTGGGGTGGTGTATCATACGCTGGTCATACTTACACCTATGATTTTTTGACTTTTTGACCCATTTTGAACCACACACTCACCCCATATCATCCCATCCACGAATTTAAACCCACTTTTTCTCACTTTCATCGTCTTCATCTCAAAAACTCCTCTTTGTTTCTCATAAACACCAACTTCCAACACTTACAAATTATCCAATTCTAAATCAAATCACACATTTTTTATATGCATTTAGGATAACTTTTCTAGAGAAACACGAATCTTGGGTTAGATTTTCAAGTCTCACAAGGATTTGGAAGATTTGATAAGTTTAACGTTTGGGTAATTTAGGGATCTTTGCAATTCAAGACAAGTTTGTTACTTTCAAACTTTTAATATCTTCCAGATATGTTTGCTATCACCAAACTCAAATTACATGATCTAAAATTCATTATATGATGATTTATAGGTGATCAATTGTATATGGATATGAATTCAAACATATGATATATTGCTACATTATTAGAAGTGATAGATGCCTGAAAGAGAGTAGGTTTTGGGATGAAAAGTTAGGATCTTGATGATGTTGGGACAACCTATGGCAAAAAATGAATTGAAAGTTCATATGAATATGATGTTTAAGAAACGTGAATCAATCGGATAATTCCATGTGTTGAAATAAGAATATGTTTTTATGATAAGAAATTTCATGGTTACAAGATGTTAAGTAGACATGACACCATGAGAACACAGTAAGAAATTAAAGCACAAAGGTTGGCCCAACACTTGAAAATCTTGAAGTCATTGTGGTTTTGTGTGTTGTTAGGAATTATCCATCTCTTCAGGAGCAAGTCAAAGATCAAACAACCCGAAACGTCAAGGTCTTCTAAGAAACAAAAGAAGCAAAGTCCGGGTAATTTGCAAGATGAAGACACAACACCGGTTGATCCAGGTAGGGGGCGAAGACCAAGCTTCACGCGTGCTAGGAAGCTGTATGAGCACAACCCACAATGACAAAATAGATTTTACATAGGAAATTTGAAAAAGGGGTGAAGAACATAGACAACATCTTTGTGTCTGAACGGACTGTATTGTTAGAAGATTTTGAGGCTGTGGGGGTAGTCGACAAGTTAAGAAGGTTTGAATGGGAGGATGCACTGACATTCCATGATGAAGTCCATAATGACAAGATTCCAAGCAAGGCTATTCTAAAATGGATGTTAACATTGGATATGGAAGATGGTGACAACCCCTCTCACACAACCGCATTGAGGGGCGGGTAGGTAAAAAGGAAATGATCATGTCATTTGACACCATGCGATAGGTTGTGAATTTTGATTCAAGACCAGCAAATCAGTATGAATACCCTATTGAAGCAGTCATTAGGAACACTGAGTTTATCGCCCAACAAGATATGGCCATATTGCAAGACATGTTCGTGGACAGCATGGGATCGGTTTATAGGGACTCAGGTACACATAAAATCTTGAACATGATTAGCATGTTCAACATAATACCAAAGCTAGGAGATAAGAACAACATTAGGCAAACGGATGTCCATGTAATCCATGCCTTGTTGATAGGAAGGAGGTTGCTTTCCTTAAGTCACTTGATCTTAATGAATGTTTGGTACAATAGGGAGAGTGCAAATAAGAAGATGATTTCCAATTGCACACTAATCACAACACTTATAAGAACACAGGGGGTGTTAGGGAAAAACACTTAATACATTGTCAAGCCACACAAGTTCTTTATGGTTGACAAATTCAGCAAATTATCTTCGTATTACAAGAAGAGCAACACCCAAGTTATGTTGAAGGATAAAGTAACCAAGGAATTACTTATAGGAAGGATACCAATGCTCCTCCTCTACGACCAGGTGAACAACTAGAGTCAATGTCTTCAGGGAACAATGATGATGATGATGAAGCTAAAGATAAATATGACAAGGAAGATGAAGGATTCACTAAAAAAGGGATGGCTTAGAACACACACCCATTCCCATTCGAAGACAGTCTGAAGCACCATTAGTAGAAGAAAGGATGAGAAGGATACAGCCTAATGAGTATAGGAAATGGTCTTTCATTGCGTGATACCAATATGATAACCGGTAATCAATCTTTGCAAAAGATAGACATGAAGAGGCAATGGCATTACATGAGGAAGAAATAGAGAGACAAAATTTATATGCAAGAAACCAGGAGTACCAACATCAGTTATTTCTCAACCAAAGATACAATGATCTAACTCAACAAAGACATTACCATGATTTCTATACTGGAAGAGAATACGTGCCATATCTAATAAAAACATACTGGAGTCAGATGGGTGTCTATGACGGGAAAACAATATATTTGTATCCAGCTTACAACCATCTCAGCGGATCTCTCTACAACTACAAGAGCCACCAACAAAAGAACCACTGATCCATACAACTTTCAACATATGCAAATTTGATGACCGAATGGTTTGGGCCACCACTACCATAATTACAGGTTGATGATGCATATGATGATCCTAGAAGGAACCATCGTGGCACTCGCTGATCGAGTGTTGCACCCTGATCAGGTCCATGTGCTCTATCCCTTCCAGCTATGGATAATATTGTTTGAGTGATTGAGACAACTTAATATATAATTGTAATAAATGAATGGATGATGAATGGGGGAAGGGCATGATTTGGTAACTTTAAATGTTAAGGGAGTTGAACTTCTAATTATGATGTTTTGTGTCATGAGATTAACCACCATACATTGAGGACAATGTATCTTATGTGTGGGAATAAGGGGAAGAATTAAGAAAAATTGAACCTTTTTTTAAAGATCGAGAACTTTTGAAAAATAAATCTTCAAGTAAGCTTAATTGTGCATGAGACTCAAAGTTTTACATACATGGTTAATTATCACTTTTTGTGCATGCATAAATCCCTTGGCATGTTTGTTTTGAAATACGAGTAATGCATCCCAATCATAAATCTTTATAAAAATAGGTAAAATTCCTAGATGGCAAAACAAACCCATTGTAGATGATATACATGCTACATATTTTATTACCTTTCTTCTCTTTTTCCGTGAGAGTTGAGCATAATTGAGAAAGTCATAGTATGCTTTGAGTTGCTTTACATCTTTGCATAGTGTGGGAATCCACAATGCGCATCAAAGTTAGAACTTGTGTAAAAAAAGTTATAAGAGATGAATTAAAATACATCAAAAGTTAATAATAAATATAAAATAACATTAAAACTAAACCTCCAAATGAATCGAAGAAGACAATTTTTGTGGAAGTTTCGCAATAAAAACCAAGAAGTATGATTAAATACGACGGCTGCGACAAAGCACACTGACCTTTCAAAAACACTATGCAAACCAAAAAGACAAAATTCATTGAAAAACTAATATCATAACAAAATCCATTAGAAACCCAGTATTATAACTATTTATTTTCATATGGATTAATATATAATGTTATACTCGTAAAAAACATATTCAAATTTAATATAGGTGAGCAAATATCCGATTTAACCGAACCTTTACCGAATTAACTGATTTAACCGAACCACAACCGAATTAACCGACATCAAACCGAACAATTAACCGATGATTCGGTCAAAGCATAACTGACTAACCGTACATTGCGGTTCGGTTTTGTTTTGATGTACGAATTAACCGAGCCGCACCGAATGTGATCAATGATGATTGAAAAAATTATATTAATTATCTCTTTAGATATTAAAAATATAATTCTCAACCTCAACATATAAATTAAAAAAGTTTATTAATTACAAAACAAAAGAATATGTACGTATAAGTATGTAGTTAATTACATTCAAAATGAAACATGTATATAAATGAAAAGGCCCACATCAAATTGTATTATGCACACTCCTATTAAAGTTGTTCTAAACTCATTCAACGAAAAAATATTAATTAATATTTTAATTTTAAAACACATGCTAAATATATTAGTCGATTAACCATATTAACTGTAGCCGATTTATAATTAATGGTTGATCACAGTAGTGGTTTCAATTATAAAAACGGTATTAACCACATCGTTGGTTTCGATTTTAAAAATAGACTTAACCGCACCAAATCTCACTGCACTCACCCCTACAATCAGGTGTTGCATGATGTCAAGTGGACAAACTATGTTTGCCTTGTTTCTATATCTTCTTTTTCTTCTTCATTTTATGTTATATGGGTTTGATAACAGAAGTTTATAATTAAAAAAGTAAAATGTACAACTTTTTAATGAAAAAACTGTGAATACATTCTTATTCAAAAAAAATAAGACATTTAAGTATAAATATGGAAAATTGTTCTATAAGCAGATAATCCTCAACCCACAGCCCGATCGACCTTAAAAATGTTTTACATATGGGGGTGTATTGGATTGTCAGGTGGGCAATTGACTGTCCTCTTGTTTACCAAATAGATAGTACACACATAGCCTCTAGGGTTTAAATTTTAAATGAGCTAATCTTATTTAACTAATATAGTACTAGTACTATTATTATTTCTCAATTTAAATGCATATATAACATAAATAATTTAAAATAATAATTCAGTACATTGAAATCTTTAGCCCGTTTTGAAATAAAGTGATCTAAATATTTTATCTGCATTCATTGTAGAAATGGGTTTTGCATTATAAAATTACATGAAATATCTAAAATATAGGTCACAATACCTAAGTGGTCTAGTTTATTACAATACAATGTATTATGTATAAACAGTTGTTAGAAAAGATAATGCAAAACATTACTAAAGACGATTAACGTGTACCAAATATATATAGACTTATAACATTCGTAATAGAATGTTTATTCATGCCTACTTCATTGCTTTGTAAACTGAAACACGACATGAATAATATATTAAATAAATTATTATATTCTAAGTTGTAGTGTGTAACTTGTATAATAGTAAGAATGTCATGTTTAAGATGAGATATTTAACAGTAACATTTAATTAAATAAGTCTTACTTGGGTTGTATTATAATTAAACATATAACTAACACCAATTCGTTTAGGTTAGAATATAGTAGATATATTTATAAGCTCGATATTTTTACTTTACAACTTGATATCACAATCTAACAATCTATTTATCAGTTGATCACAATCTGTTAGCTCATTTAATACGCGTATAGATCGTGTTTTAGTTATATGATTTTATGTTAGTTTGGATTATTACCTGCCACCTAATTTTATCAACCCGACATAATATATTGTGACCTGCAATCACTCCATTCTCTAGCTAAAACCTCATAAAGCGACATGACATGTATAAGTCCACACAAGAACTCATTTTAAATATCTGTTCATGAGGAAAAAAAATATAGTTCAAGGAGCTAATCATGTGTAGGGCATGAATATCTTTTTTTTCTAAATATATGATGAGGTTTGCATCAAATAATCTCATGAAAATTTCTTCATATTTATTAAAATGCATTTACTTCAAAATCACTCCTATATTTAAGATCGATGTGTGGTAAAGAATTAAAAAAAAAACTCTTAAGGATTTGAGATTTATCAATTAACAAATAAAATCTGAATATTTTATGTAATACATGCACGTACATTCCTCTCTACATTATAATATGCCATATGCATAACCCTAGATATGGAGGATTTTCTTCATACGAATAAACCTTTGGCTTTGACCAATGACCAGAAAATATGATGGCATCTGATTAGATTTCCCTACAAAAAAACCATATTTGGTTTTGTTTGTTTCCTCCATTATTATTTGTTTCTCCATTTTAAAAGATAAATTAATGATATCTATCTATCTATCTATATCACTATATCTCATGTGAAGGTACAGGCTCACTCCATTTTTTCCAGTAAAAAAAACTCTTCTCTTTTAGGAAGTGCCTGTGGTTTACTTAATTATGCCCTAAATGATGAACATTTACTTCACTGGTTAATCTATCAAGATTCCTGGCCGTAAAAGCTCAAGAATTGTGATGCAAAATACAGATTAACCCATTGAGATGAAAAGGGTGTTTTCATCTTTTGAATTGGATGAATCTTTAGTTAAAAAGATTGAAGCTTTTTGTGTCTAAACATGTTTACTTCTTCAAACCCTCTTCCTTCATCCATCCATGGCCTCCCTCCTCCATCTTCTGGTGTTTTCTCCGGTGAAGAAGTTGCAAAAGATGGTGTTTACTTCAACCACCACCACCCACTTTTCACCGGAGAATATTGTTCTTTTGATGATGCTCCACCTCCTCCACCTGTTAAAGAACCAGTGTTGCAAGATGGTAATAATAATAATCATCATAATAATAATAATAATAATCATCTGAAGCTTGTAGATTCAGTGATTTCTCCCTCTAGAAAGCGAGTTGCAGCTTCAAAGAAAGATCGCCATAGCAAGATCTTCACAGCTCAAGGTCCTAGAGATCGGAGGGTAAGATTGTCCATTGACATTTCAAAAAAGTTCTTCGGGCTTCAAGATTTGCTAGGGTTTGATAAAGCAAGCAAAACCCTTGATTGGTTGTTCACAAGATCCATGACAGCCATCAAAGATTTGGTTGAAGAAATGAAGCACACTTCATCTTCAACCCTTTCTGATCAATGTGAAGAAGTTTTCATGGAGAAAGGAGATTATCTTGACAAGAATGGGAGAAAGAAGAAGGCGGTAGCTAAGCGCGCTAATGGCGGAAAGAGGAAGAAGAAGACAACCCAAAAACAGAAATCTGGATTTCAGGTGAATCTTGCAGCTAGAAGCCTGCTAAGGGCAGAGGCAAGATCAAGAGCTAGGGCAAGAACAATTGAGAAATTGCGGGTTAAAAAGCTCGATAACGAGGCGAAGAATGTTGTTGGTGATGGTAATTACTGCTATGATCTTCAATCTAGCTGTGGGAGTCAATTTCAATCACAAGGTAATCATGAAGTCAAAATTGGGGAATCATTGGCCCAAGAAAAACTTCCAAAGCCTTACTCTTTGCTGTATAACTCCCAGCACAACTATGTTGACTCAAAAGGTTCAAATTCCCATTTTAAGAACAGTATCAAGATCCATTGATCTAGATCCTCAAGAGGTACATTACTTATACATACTAATATTATTGCTACTTAATCATATTATTATGTTTTAGTAGATAAATGCAAAAATTTTATTTAATTTAAATGGCAGGATTAAATCTTACAAGATAACATGCTCTTGATTAACCCAGTGATCTGTGCATACTGCTATTAGATCGATGCGGGAGTGATGTCGTAAGGATGTAAGTCCATAATTGTTGTTAAATTAGTTATCAATCCAACTACTAATGAATTTGAGTGTTTGTTGTAATGATTCATAAAATTGATCTCTCTATATATAATAATTGTGATATAAACTTCTGAAAACACCCTCTCATTATATCTGTTGTTTCGTGTAATCCCTTTTCGGTGTTATATAAGATGAAGATAGTGCATAGTTGGACTAACGATTCTAACTGATATAACTGATTTTGATGTTCTTGTGATATGCAACTTTCCTTTTGTGGACATTGTAGCTATGTATAGTTGCTACATTAATCTTTACCATTAATCTTTCTATAAGATGAGTTTTTGAGATGACTAAGAAATGCTAAGCTTCCCTTGTCAACTATTACCATTATCATGCATTTAATTGCATTTAGATTTAATGCTATATATCAATCACCACTATATATGTGCATCTTGGAGGATTTGAACCTCCTACTCTTTCTAACTTCAAATGTGTTTAATTTCAACAATTTTAATCACATTAATCCAATAATGTTTAATAACCTAAACATGCATTATTCTAAGAACTACTTGTGTAGGAACTTAATTATAAAGAGTTATTTGTATATAGAACTTCATTATATTGATTTATGTTGATGTTGATATTCAGATGTATAAAGTTATTGCAAAATTACCAGATATTTTTGGTTTCTCAGCTCTTTGGTTTCTCAGCTCTTTGGTTTCTCAAATTGGTTTTTCTAGAAGAGAAACATGACGATACGACAAAGAGTGCACCGGGCCAACGCTCTAATTGAGTTCTTGAGCAAAACACCTACTCTCAACCAAACAAACTAAACCCTATAACAAGAACACAATAATTTTTGTCATTTCTGTATGAGCAATTAGAAGCCAAAATTAGGTCATTTTGCATCATTAATTATGCCCAAATCATCTTAAATATCAACAGTATGGCCATGTTGAACAGTAGAGGAATTTATTACAGTAACAACCTTTGAAATTTCAACTTCATCCAGGCATTAGGTACTGACACTTTGATTCAATCTTTTTAATTTCTGGTTTTCTTATTTCCTTTGTTATTTAGTAATATGATGCACATTGCAAATATATCACTCTTCATAGCTGATGGTCATCTATATCCATTCGTGTAAGATTACATCACATCTATGGAGGCACTAAACTACCAATGGGTGTTATGAATTTACAATGCATAGATTATAAACGATCAAGAACCAAATGTACAATGAAATTGGAGAATTTAGAAGAAAAACAATCTTATAGCAACTGATAACTTTGCTGCTTAAATTATGATCGACCTTGAGGTCACGGGTTCAAACTATCGATAACATCATCACATAACAACAGCTTGGAGTCTTAATTATAACAATGACCCCTATGACCATAGTCATCCAAAAGCAAATGATTACACTATCAACAACTTAACAATAGTAAAAGCCGCATTTCTGCAACACCACGTGTGAGCAAAAAGAACCTTGAGAGAGAAAGAGAGTGTTGTGAAGCATATTAATATTTCACACACATGTATTTATATTTTATACACATACTCATATATGTTTGTATGTATGTATATATGTGCATGTGAATCAGAATGGAATTTTTTATATGCATAGGATGGCTGGATAGATTTGTTGCGTGATGTAGTTGCAGAGGAAGTATGGTGGTTAATTGGTAGGTCTATTAAGACCCCCAGTGATGTCATATCTGTAAGTGGTGGGTACAATGTCCAGTTGTCCACCCACAAAAGCACCTCACAAACACAATATATTTGGTGCTCCTTGAATGGGTTGAAAGGTCGAAAGATTAATGTAGCTTTAATTAGATACACTAAAGTCTTGAAACCTAGTAAGTGTATGTTAGATTTCCCAAAAAGGTCCTATGTACTTCTTTTATTCATATTATTCATATGAGAGGGTAAAACATTATATAGAGTAGATGATTGGTTACATTTTGATGTAAGTGTATGTAATGTGGATAATGATCGATTAATACAATACAAGTGTGGTGTTTAATAAGTTAAACCTGAAAATTAAAACAACAGAAAAACACATGCTAGAATGCTATTAAGATTTTATCCTCAGTCTTTGAGCTCATGACATGAGGCGGTATTCCTCCTTAAATAATTTGGTGAATCATCAATATTGTGTAGACACATTCCCAACGGTATCATATAAAGAAATTGATTCAACATGATTTGATTATTTTGTCGTTAAAGTTTTGCGTTGATTGCGCATGAAATTACAATAACATGACGTAACCACTACAAGAATCTTTCCTAATACCAACAATACATCATATGTTGTCCCTATAACCAAAGATATAACAACGACATTTCATCGCTATTGGTTTTCTAAGTCTTTGAACAAAACCCTTTGGAGTCAAAAACAAACGTTTTCTATGAACCTTTTAGTGATAACATTTCATCCTGTACATTTGTTCATATTTTTTCTTATTTCTTTTCTAACTTATCACTAAGAAAAAGAAACCCCAAAATTACATACAACCTGTACCGACAACATATCATCATTAAGGATGAATATATGTTTCCTTTATTTACTATAACGATAACTCATCGCTAAAGGGAAATCGCTACCAACAACCTTGATACAGATGATGTTTATGCCCTTTAGCTACGAGGCTATTCCAACGATCCTTATAGTAACGACATGTTGTTGGTATAAGTGTTGAAAATGTCGTTGCTGCAAGATACTTTGTTGTGGTGAACTACATATCTGAAAAACATAGGTACAATATTATATTTGAGGAAACAAGTTACAATCCCTATAAATTAATGGTTGATGTTTGTTAGTGGAGAGAAAAAAATTATGGAGATTGTATCCGTGATTCCCCGTATTTAGGAAAACTCGATACAATCCTTATCATTTTTTAATATTTTTAAAAGTGGTTGTGAGTGAATGAGAGAGAGAGAGAGAAAAAAAAATAATAATAAAGATATAAAAATTATTATTTAATTGAAATAAAGAGTAAAAAATATAATGTTTTAGTATAAATATGATGATAAGATTGGGAAAGCTAGTATGAATTCTCTTACATCATATTTTTATTTTAATTTTAAAATAATCATTAAAGTTGATTATATATTATGATGTAGGCTGAAAACAATCTAAATAATTGAACATGTTGATTCACAAATAATATCAAAAACTATTATTTTAATAGTCGTTGATTCACTAGTAACACCAATATTAAGAATTTCACACACTAACAGACACTTATGATAGAGAGAAAAACTGATTTTTTATATATTCAAAAATTACTAATCTTCCAATATTTACAAGAGTATATAATGCAAGATAAATTTTGAATAGTCCTTAAAACATAAATGAGCAAAAAACTAGGCTATAAACAAAGTTCAACAAAAACTAAAAATAACATAAAAAGTTAAAATACCCATAGAATAAGGCGTTTTTAGGTTGGAACAACGACCTATGGTTGTTTGTAGAATTGTGCTACTCGATCCAACAGTCGTTTTAACTGGTTATACGCTCACAACAAAACCTTCTAGCTTAAGTTCTAGTCATTTTAATAATCCTCCTTACACATGCAAGTGATCTTGGGCTACAAATACAAAATAGTTTGCTACTTCACATGTGGATTCACACCATAATTCGACCTCATTATTTTAGTCAATCTAGAGATATAGAATTTATTAAATTATATATTTTTTAAATCTTGATATCAATGCTTCGATAGGGCTGTAAACGAGCCGAGCTATGATGGGTTCGAGTTTGAAGCTTATCGAGTCGATACGAGCCGGCTCGAAAATTTTAACGAACTCAAAACACCGGATTGAGTTTGGCTCGTGAAAAGCTCAAGCCGGCTCGTGAAAAGCTCAAGCCAGCTCGTGACTCGTTTGAGCCGGCTCGATTTAATTTTTTTATAATTTTTTCACATTAATTTATATGAAAACACAAAATATATATATATATTGTCGGGTACTTCGTATTTAGGGGAACAAAGATCATTATTTTGACTACAAACAATTTATTATTAAGTTAATTTTTAAACAAAATATTTAATGTTTCTAAAAAGAATCCATTTTTATTTTTTTTAAAAAAAATTTTAATCCTAATATAAAAATAATAATCATAATAATAGTAGTAGTAATAATTATTATTGTTACTATATATATATATATGCATACATATATATATTATATGCACCAATTCACGAACCGAGCCACGAACCGAGCTCGAACCGAGCTAACTGTCACACCCCGACCGACGACGGAATCATCGGGGTGGACGAATGGGAGACGATTGCTCATAGCACATGGAACTAAATAAGTTGTAATAATATTAAATATCATTTATCATTGAACATTACAAGACAAATAGGTCCATACAATACAAGAACTTCAAACAAAGAAATAACATATTTAGTTAAACTAGGTCCAAGTCTTATATGATCACAAAAAGATCTTCAAGTATCAAACCTGAAACATGTTAAAAATAAAAGGGTAAACTATAAAGTTGGTAAGTTCTCATGGTTTAAACACACGCATACATATATATATATATATATATATATATATATATATATATATATAAAGGTTTACAGGTAGCAATTCATGTCAATGGTTACGAGTTAGCAAGCTTATATAACACATATAGCTACAACCAAACCTCGACTTGATTACAAGTTTATAAGATTGACTAAGTGTACTTGGTTCCCATGATGAACAAGCATACGTCATCAGGAGCTGGCAATACATCAGCTTTAGCACTAAATAGGCTTGTCAGACCCAAAGATCTAAGACGTCGCCAGGCTAGCAATAGTTAATGATTGTAAACAAAATATGTATCTCGTATAAGACTTACAATAACATAAATAACCATGACAAAAGATAAAGATGAATTGCATGTGTATTTACAAGTATCAAGATGTTTACAAGTGTAAGTTTATAAAGTTAACATGTTTCACCCCAAAAGATGTGAAATAAAGTAAAAAATAGGGCATGGAGAACTCATATGGAAAACTCACAAGTATAAGGATGGTTGTAAAGTACATTAGAAAGCTTGGATGTCAAGAGTCAAAGGTGATGTCCTAAATGATTAAAAAAATAACTTGAGGTTGGAATTCATTACAAGAAGTTAGGACGTTTAGAGAATGCTAAAAAGCGAAATGTAGATTGAGAAATGATTATTGCATCAATTTTAGATTCTGGACAGAATGTTTGGTATGTGTTTGAACAGATTTTAAAAAATAGAAAACGATTTAATAAAATTATAAAAATTTATACTTGACTAGTTCAAAGTCTTCCGAACAACTTTCATTCAGAAACAAATTTATGAAAAGATCTTTAAATAGGTCAAACAAGCAGCACAAAACAGAAGGTGCTGAAATGCGCACTTATCTTGTGAAGGCTATTGTTGAGTCGTCCGATTGAGTTTGAAGACGTATAAACTGTCGTTGAAAAGGTAATTCAATGAACTTAATATTGGAGTCTGAGTTTACCCAAATTTAGTTTGTTATGATCAAGTTATGGTCAGTTGAAGTAAGATAATATTCTGCCAGAATTGTAGTAAGGCACTTATGTGCACTTTTAAAATCATTAAAGCAT
>BJCM01248927.1:0-11028 GCA_018326385.1 Flaveria bidentis
CCTCCATATCAACCATATAATAACTAAAATATCAAGAAAAACTCAGATCTAAAGTGTTTTATGTAACATGGTCACTTAAAAGTTATTTAAAGTGCTTAAACGAGCGTTCGGTTTGGTTCGGTCTTTGACTCGGTATGAACCCGAGGATGGTTACCACATGTCCAAAACCATTGAACTAAAAATAAGGTAAAACTTCCAGATCTAAACTCAAACAAGAAAGTTAAGCGAGTAAACTTCCCGAAAACGACCCAAACGGGTCTAAAATGCATAAATATGAGTTTGAATGCCCACAAGACTTAAATAAAGATGAAAATGGTTTTGTGAACATAAAATAACTTAGAAAAACTGAAAATAACCAAAATTACATACCCGAAATGATTTGAAATGCAAGATTCGGTTCCGTTGACTTTTTAAAGTCAAACTTAAGCAAAACTAGCTAGAACAACTTACAAGATCAAAACTTTTTGGAGAAGAAGATGAAAATGTGCAGGTGAAATGGTTGAGAATGAGTGGTATTTATAGGGAAAGATTAGGGTTTGAGGAAATGGGTAATGCGTTTGCCCGGTGGGTAAAAGGGTGCACTTTGATTCT
This sequence comes from Flaveria bidentis, assembly GCA_018326385.1. Taxonomy (NCBI): domain Eukaryota; kingdom Viridiplantae; phylum Streptophyta; class Magnoliopsida; order Asterales; family Asteraceae; genus Flaveria; species Flaveria bidentis. Next base: position 592 of record BJCM01248927.1, read on the forward strand.
TTTATTTAAAATAAATTTTAATTTAAATAAATTATGACCAGGTATTTACATGTTTGGAGGGTTCTAGAATAGTTATGGGTTAGGTCTTGGTTGGTTTGTATGGTTAAAATACAAGTCCGGACCTTAAACGAACCGAAAACGTAAAAAAAACTGATTTTGCTGAAACGAACTGTGGGTCACGCCACGACAAGTATGAAACATGAATACATCATAAAATCCATCATTTTATTAATATTCAAAGATCCGAAGACCAAAACGAGTCGGGTTTACAATACAGGATAACAAATACAAAGTTAGTCGAAAATGACGAATGTCACAGTAGTTGGCTTTGTGTGAAAGGAGTTGGACTCAAGGGTGAGCAGGTAGAGATCTCCAGTATTGTTACATCAGAGGTGAGGGATTCGAGTCTAAAAATCCTTAACATCAAAACCTTAAAGATCAAATTGTCGATTAGCATATGTTGAGCAACTATTTGTCAGCATTCTACTGATGAGCTGTCGATCAACTATTGTTGATCAGCAGTAAACTTCATGAGCTGCCGATCAATTGCTACTATGAACAACACTGTCTGTGGACGGTTGTTGTACTACTAAAGCTTCCAACTTTGATACTCATATTATGTGTTTTGTTGCAGACTCTGGACATATAAAAGTTTATTCTTATTGTTTAGATTTCATAGTATAAAAGTACTCACACTTCAATAGTAGAGGCAAACTTTTTAGTCATATGGTTTTATTTGCTGATTGTATCATTTGTACTCAAAAGATAAATCAAATGAATACTTTAAAAGAACACCTTATGCATTTGCATATCCTCAAAGCATTTGTGTTGTAATAGTAAGTAGTTAACTTAGAATACACATTCGTTAGTTACTGATCAAATATGAAGTTGTTGTTAATCTAAACCAAACCAATTCAATAATATTTTTGTCAGATTTTAGCTGACTAACTAAAAGGAACTTTTTGACAAGAGCATGAACATGAAGAACACTATCAAAGTGTAGCAGAGATAAATGCAAAGGTAGTGTTTGATTACTGGTTCCTTGGATTGGACTTTAACCACCATTACGTACATGATATTACGAGAAAAACTCCTATTGGCATAAGAAGAAAAAGGACGGGATTATTAGCCATGTGAGAGGTAGCGTCACTGTCCATATACCAATTATGATCCGGTGGTGTCATTGTCATGGTTTAAAAAGCATCATAACAATCTATTTATGGTTTAGTCTCTTGAATGATCATAGCAATGCCTTCGTATGCCAACATTAGTCCAATGATAAGTTGTAGGACAAGTCTTTGGTTTGAGACCGGAGCGTTAACGATAGAAAAATTACCAGAGAGCATTTTGAGAGCTTGATAATAAGAAGAGACGTTGGGAAACTACTCTAACGAGGTGGTGACAAACTTGTGTTCGAGATATTCTGCCCGTGAGTTTTAATTATTTTTTAAAGGGGTAACTTTATAGAATAGTAACCAAATTTAAAAATTATTCTAATTAGGTCACTCATAAACTTTTTTGTTCCAATCAGGTCACTAAACTTTATTTTGATGTTTCGATCTTATATAATTAACCTGAATAGTAGGTAAATTATTAAAAAATGTTTAAAATTCAATCTTGTGTATTTAACCTAAATTTATTTCATCATAATATACATAGTATGTTGACCCGTTTAAAAATGTTTAAAATATTTTAAAAAAAATTAAAAAAAGTTGAATATTTAAAAAATTGAAAAAAATGTTTAAAAAATGCATAAATACATTGTCTAATATTGTAAAAATTGAAAAAAAGTTAAAAATTATACTAAATGGTGTTGCGTGACAATGGTGTTGGCTGTCGGGTTTGATGGCGAGGGGGGCGATGGGGACCGTGACTGGCGATGGTGTGCTGGACGTCGGTGGTGGTGGCCGACAATAGTGGGTTGCAATGTAAAGAGACGATGGTGGTGGTGGGTCGACGAGTTTGATGGCAGGGGGGATGGCGACGGGTTTGATGGAGAGGGGGGGGGGACGATGGCGACCTTGACCAGCGATGGTGGGCCGGACGTCGGTGGTGGTGGCGATCCTGGTGGTGTTGAACGTCGATGGTTTCAGAGAATATGGATGGTTTTCTTTTAGGGTTTTTTTTTTATTTTTTTTGTGAATTTGAAATTTGATTTTTTTATTTGTTAAATAAACGATTACCTGCTAAGCAGGTCAATTATATAGGATTAGAACATCACCCCTAATTTTAATTATTTAATTGAAACAATTTAAAACTTGAGTGACTTGATTGGAACATTTATTAAATTTGGTTATTATTTTGTGGAGTTTTCCCTTTTTTAAAATATTCTCAAGGGCTTCTCATGCTTGTACAATAGTGGTATTTTGCTTAGAATTATATGTAACATGTCATTCGAAATCATTTTGCAGATCCACAGGAGCACAATTGCATCCAGTGTTGGGGATCCATGGAGACGATTTTGTTAGTTTCTTTATCGTTATCAGAAGAAGAGAAAGAAGGAGGAGGCTATGTTGCAGTTAGTTGAATGTGATCGATAACCTGAAAAACCTGACATTGAATTTTAAAAAGTTCCGACCACAAAGTATATTGTCCACTTTCCATCTTTAGTGTGAACAAGATGAAATTCCTTATATTAATCACTTAAATGGTTGTATGATGTTTGCCTTCCATGATGTTTATTTACTAATATTTTTAATGTGCTTCAATGGGAAGATAGATTTTCGAAGTTGCATCAGAAGCTTAAAAATATAACAAATACTCGGGTCATTATTAAGAAGGGAGTTTGTAACTTGCACACGTGACTTTCTATATAGTCACAATCCACATAAGCATTAAAACTTACAAAAATGTTAATTAGCATGTCATCAAATGATAACCTCTAAACCTAGAAATTGATAAGTTTGGAAAAACAAATAAAAGTTGAATTACATTGAATAGAAGAAAAAAGTAATTGACTTTAATAAACATATGTAAAACTAGGTTATTATTATATAAAATTACCTTAATAGAATTTTATTTGTAATTTTAAAATGACTGCATTTGCAAAAAGTTGGTAAGAAGTCGGTTGAACTAGAGGTGTACAAATTGAGTTTGGGCTGGGTTAGAAATCGGTTTTGAAATCAGTTTGGGTTAAGCCCACGAAACTCAAACTGAATTTCTTAATAACTGGTTAGGGTGAAAACCAGTTTGCGACTTTACATGAGTGAATAATCAAGTTTAAATATGAAGACAGTGGCAATTTGGGTTTCACCAGGTTGAAACCAGTTTTCCAGTCAAGCTACACTACTTAAGAACCGATCTCAAACATATATGGTTTATTTGACCATCTCAAGGTTGAACTATTTCTCTCTTATTCAAAACATTATACATTCATATAATCATATCCGATCAATAATGGGCCTATGATGGGTTGGATCAACACTGAATCTCATTATCTTACCAAGCCCAGCTTCTGTAAGCTCCATTAGCCCAAATCCCAAACCTAGCATTATCATCACAACACATAAATCTTCAATCCCAATTCTAGGGTTTCGCATCTCCAATCTTCAATCAATCAATCAATCTCTTCACTTCCATCACACAATCAACCAATCAACAATGGCTGAAAGAGGCGGAGAACGCGGCGGTTTCGGCAGAGGCTTCGGTGGCAGAGGCGGTCGCGGCGGCGACCGTGGCCGCGGACGACGCCGCGGCGGCCGCCGTGACGCCGACGAGGAGAAATGGGTCCCCGTCACAAAGCTCGGCCGTCTAGTGAAAGACGGTAAGATCACAAAACTCGAAGAAATCTACCTCCACTCACTCCCAATCAAAGAGTACCAAATCATCGACCAAATCCTCCCGTCGCTAAAAGACGAAGTGATGAAGATCATGCCTGTGCAGAAGCAAACTCGAGCAGGACAACGAACGAGGTTCAAGGCGTTTGTTGTTGTCGGTGATGGCAATGGGCATGTGGGATTGGGGGTCAAGTGTTCGAAGGAAGTTGCGACGGCGATCAGGGGTGCGATTATATTGGCGAAATTGTCGGTGATTCCGGTGAGAAGGGGGTATTGGGGGAATAAGATTGGAAAGGTGCATACGGTGCCGACGAAGGTCACCGGGAAGTGTGGGTCGGTGACGGTGAGGTTGGTTCCGGCGCCACGTGGTGCGGGGATTGTGGCGGCTAGGGTTCCGAAGAAGGTGCTGCAGTTTGCGGGGATTGATGATGTGTTTACGTCGTCTCGTGGGTCCACGAAGACTCTCGGAAACTTTGTGAAGGTTTGTTATTGATCTTTTGGTTTGATGTGGGTTGTGTTGAATGTTGATGATATAGTTATGGTTCTTTTTCTCAATGCTGTTTGATTTGTTACTGTTTATAGTCGAATTGCATCAAGCTGGAGCATTGGTTTACCTTTTTCATGTAGTGTAATAGGCTACAAGCTGATTATTGTGTACTCTTGTAGATAACATTCTTTCACTTTTGTGCTTTTGATTGTAAAGCAACTTACTAAGTGTTACGTACAGTTTTGAAAATGTAATGGTTTTGGATGGTAAAACGTAAAGTATATTGCTTTTGTGGGAAAAAGTGGTGTGACTTGCTGATGAATAGTTACAGATGTTTTGGGATGAAATTTGCTTACAAAATATTGAAAGGTTAAATGTATGTTGATAGTTGTTTTGTAGATACTCTTAAGTTGATGCATTGCTTGCTTGGAATTGATCTGTTTGAACCTGTGTTTTGGTTTTTATTTAAAATATTAGGCTTTTTATTTTTACTTTTCTTTTGAGTTTTGACCTTTTTAGATAAAAGCAACAGCCTTTACTTGTGTTAGTCTATAAAATTTTGATTTTTGAACTTTGGTACATCTTTGTTTGTTCTTTTAGTTCTATGGTTGAACTTATAAATTTAAAAGTCAGGCTTCATGAATTATAACAAAGTTTCTTATAACTTGTCCTGCGTAGTGTTATATACGGCCAAGTTGACAGGAATTGACAAATTATAGGCTTAACTGCTTACTACGGTTTCAAAGAAGGGCAAACATAAGCCTATATGTTGTTTGGGTCAACCGGACTTGCCTTTGTTATTGACCATTTTTTCTTTGATGTATTGTTAAATCAAATCTAGGCTCGTTTTATTATCATAAACGTTTCTTAATTTTACTTCTGCTAGTACTTTCTTGGTAGCTTATTATTTATTCACTCTTTTAGTTGGTTTTTATTTATTTTTTCACCTTTTTATCCAACAATTTCTTTCATATCTGTTTGGGTTTAAGGTGTGTAGAATAATAGCATGCATGTTATTAGTATTTCAGCAATGGTGTCAACTTCTTTATTCCAATGTGCTTTGAAGATTGTTAGTGCATCTTTTACCTTTTAAACTCATTGTATTGTCCATGTATCTTCTATATCGCTTATCGCTGCCAACAACATAATAACATGTATGCTAATATAATGTACTTCATAGGCTATGCATTTTTGTTTTAAGAATTTTGGAAAACAAGTAAAATGTGTTTTTTTGACAGGCGACTTTCGACTGTCTGCTCAAGACTTATGGTTTTCTGACTCCTGACTTTTGGAGAGAGACAAGGTTTTCAAAATCTCCATACCAAGAGTACACCGATTTGCTGGCGATGCCAACCACAAAGGCAATAACTTATGTTGAAAATGTTGCTGATATTCCTGCTTAACAACTTTCTCGAATTTTGGCGAGTATATTTATTTTTTAGGTAATGTTTTGTTAAAGATTACTTCTTTATATTATGTTATTATTTTATTTTTGAGTAATACCTGTTTGGTTATTTGGCAATGCAAACACAATATTTGATCATACCACGGTGGTTATCTTGATTTCATGTCCTTTTGAGTTTTACTTGTGCAGAAATAATAATGCAACGTTTTCTATGCTATCATAATTATATTTCTATCATCAAGCACCAAAAAGTAATTAAAGAATTTTAAGCTGTTTTTTTAGTAATATGTTGTAGATAGTCAATGTTCTAATAACACTTAATCCATGAGTAACAATGATTGTGGCATTAGGCCTGGCAATATGGGCGGGTCGGGTCGGGTTCAGGTCAACACGGGTTTGGGTCAGGATGGGTTCGGGTCAGGATGGGTTGGGTCAGAACGAGTCAGGATGGGTTCGGGTCAGGATGGGTCGGGTCAGAACGGGTCGGGTCAGAACGGGTCAAACACAAACTATAGAAAAGTACAGGTGAGATCAAGTCGGGTTCTTCGAATTCCGGATTAATCGGTTCGGGTTAGTCGGGTTTTGCGGTTATAAAGTATGTTCGAAACCCGACCCGAATAATAAACGGTTTTCGGTTTGTTCTTATTGGGTTTCTTCAGGTACATGTGAGATCAAATTGGGCGGGTTAATCGAGTACGGATAAAATCGACGGATGTAATTCGTGCCACTTCCATTGAAGCTATTCCATAAAATCGAACTCACACCGTCATCGTTATTTACAATATGTTTTTCACCTTATCGGATACAGCCTTAACTTCATCGTTATTCACAACGCATTGTTATCCATGAAAATATTATGTAATAAAATGTGGTTGATTTATAAGCTATTAAACCTTATTCGTTGCAGTATAAATCTTATGACACACAAAATAATTGGGTTGTATAAATTGTCCGTCGCTCGTTTGCGCTTGCTCAACGCTTTCTCGAAAATTTAACGCTCAAAAACTGCTCTTTCGATTTTCCCCTCGGTTTGTAAACGAGCCAATCGGCTTGGTTCGGTTTGAAGACGAGCCAAGCACGAACAAAGGTCCGCTCGGCTCAGCTCGTGAACAACTCTACCTTAAGGTACAACTAGACAAACACGATTAAAATTAAACTTCAAGAAAATGGTTATAACATAAAAATAAAAAAAGATAAATTGCATGGTGATAGTAGACATGAGTTGTGCAATTATAGTGTGGTCTTTTATTCCCATCATAGAGCTCTAGTTTACTACACCCGGTTGTCAACTTGTTCATCTCATATGACCCGTAAACCTATTTCACCCGTTCATAAATCCAAGAAAATCCAATCAACCCATCCTGACCCGCTCTTTTTTTTATGACCCATTTTGACCCGTTGATCATTTTTTCTAGTTTTAGAGTTACCCAACTTGATCCTCTTAAAAATATAACTTAATCCAATCTAACCCATTACTTTATTATTACTACCAAAATCAATCCAAATATACTCATTTGGGTCAAAATTGCCAGGTCTAATTGTGTGTATCAATTTGATTTTGGTTGATAGTAACCACGGTTCTAAAATCTGAACTGGATTTGATAGGTCAATGGTTTTAACATCTAAAACATCTATTGCTTTTAAAATGTGTTAAAAAGTTATTAGTATTACTAATACACACATCTTATAAATTCAAGTATTTGTGCTACTGTTATTTCAGTGTGAAAATTAACACTGGTTATGAGTTCGGTTATACTTTTCTCGTTGGAGTCATGTATACTAAACTAAATTGATTTCGTAAAAGAAAAAGAAAAAATTACAATTCATAAATCTAAGTAATTAAAATTATATCAATAATATTTACTCTAACTGTTTTAGATGTGGTACTCATGATATGAAAATGTGATGATGTCGTGAGTTTAAATCTCACTTCGAACAAAATGCGCAGAGTTGAGTCATGAGGTTTTTATTAATAGGTTTTCATTTGAAGGAGTTTGAGTGTGATTCTCGCGGGGAAACGGATAAAATGGCCCGATTAAAATAATACTTATCATTCGAAATATGGTTGTACATTTGTCATTCAAATAAATCAAAATTATATTATAGTTATTAATTAAAATTTTAAAATTTAGAATTTGATAAGTTGTTAGTTGACTTTTTTAAGCCATAATATCAAATCCACAAAATATTAAATCTTTATCAGTTATTGATTATACTCAATGTTTTCAGAGCCGGATCGAACGTTGATCCGGATATGTTATTAGTTTGGTGGTCGAATCGGTTGACCGGATTTAAGTATATATTTATATATGTAATTATATCTAAGTACTTATATATGATATGTATATGTATTTTATAGTTATATATAAATTTTAACTATATTTGTATATCCAACATACGAATTATGGTTTAATATCTCGTTTTTACCCACTAAAATCAAATAAATAAATGATCAAAATCCGGTTCGAACCGATCCGGTTTCCCGGTATGACCACCGGTTTGGGACGAACCAACCGATTTGACCAGACAAAACTGAACTATAACAAACTTGACCGATCCTCGGTCGGACCGAACGGTCCGATCCGGTCTCAAAAAACATTGATTAGAATCAATGAAGTTTGGAAATTAGAAAACAGATGTGTTATTTTGAAACAAATTTAAATATATATACATATTGCTTACTGAATTCTTGGAATTGGTTCGGGAGAACTATGTTTGAATGAGTATTTGGTTCAAATAAGAAATCTATGTGGATAAACCAAAATTCGAATTCGCTGTTTGAATTCAGTTAGATTTGAATTTGGGTTATCAAGTCTAGTTTTAATAAATCAACCTCCTTAGTAAACACACAAATGTACCGGGTGCAAACATAACTATGATCCACCTTATTACGGAAGATGACATGTATACAGTGATTGTTAAAACATTTAAATTGTATAATGTAGTTTGTGTGAATGTAAAATTTAATTAAAAAAATAAAAGATAATGTATAGTAAGAAGCTTCACTACCACAAATATCCTATATTGCCAAACGTCTTCTGATGGGTTTCTTCCCTCATGATATAGTCAAACCTAAAACGTCATAATCTGTATGTACGGCTAACATATCATCTAAAAAGACTCACCGGATAATAGGATTGTTTTAAGCAGCGGTCAAAATAAAAAGATATCTTATTACGTCTAGAAGACAGTTTTCAAGTATTTTAGGGATGCCACCTATGCTTTTATGCTCCACCATTGATGGTCTTAGGGGTGTTCATTGTTTGGTTTGGCCGATTTGGTCGAGATCTTTGAGCAAATCGACGGTTTGTGGTTTCGTATAAACATAAGCAAAACTAGTCGATGGTTTGAGGTTCATTTAAACGGTTTCATGGCCTATACAGCTCGGTTTTGACGGTTTTTAACAGTTTAAACCAAATTTATTAGCAACCACTTTTAATACCATTTATGATTATTTAAAATCCGTATTAAAACTAATATTTCTGGTTAGCAAAGACCTAATATAATATAGTAATATGTATATCAAATGGTAGAATCGTAAATTACAATCATAAGGTAGGCTGCTTTACACGGTTTAAACTAGAGTTGTTCATGAGCCGAGCTGGACCGAGCGAACATTTGCTCATGCTTAGCTCGTTCTAAACCAAACTGAGCCGTCGGCTCGTTTACAATCGAACATAAAATTGAACGAGCATTTTTCAAGCGTTAATTTTCCAATCGAACATAGAGCGAGTGTAAACGAGCGAGGAACAATTTGTACAACTCAACTATTTAGTTTGTCATCCGATTTATATTGTAATGGGAGACGATGACAATGTTGGGTCATAAGTTTTAATGACTTAAAAAACATGCACATTTCATAGAATATTAACATTTTAATTGATAAAAATACATTGTGTTGATGATGAGATCAAGACTGTAGCCAATGAGGGTGTGAACATATTAAAGGAACGATACATTAGAGCGGGAGATGATCAACTTAAAGCAAGAGCGAGCTCAAATGCTTAGTGTTAATTTCTTATTAGTATAATTTGTCACACTCCAACCAAAGCGGCGGAACATGCTGGGGCGCAACTAAGATTGTTCAAATGCACACGACACTATTAAAGCGACAGTATTTAATCAACTCATTCATTTCATAACATGTTCTTACAAATACAAGAAAATAAATAGTTCTTAACTAATAACCTAACGGTCCGAAATAAAGTAACGTCTTTAAATCTTCAATCAACCGTCAATCAAACTTGTCGCATTGCATAAAATATGTTTTGTCAACATGTATGTTGGTGAGCAATTCCATGGTTTTATAAATATAATATAAGACAAAAATCCACAACACAAATATGTGAAACCGTAAATAAAAGCGACAATTGAGGTATATCAATCATAAATAAATGAGGCTCCTTTCTAATTGATAAAACTACCATATTACAAGGAGAAACGTATGATCATACTTATTGAGGATGAGGATGAGGCTAAACGATCAAAAGCAATAAACATGTAACAATTAATCATATGAGGTATATAACATACAATTGGACAATTATTCTAAGCAACACATAACCTAGAGGTTGTGGGTTGAGGATCTAGATGTTAAATCATTTTTTTTGAGTAAGTATGCTTGCTACCCCCAAAGTATAAAAGAGAAAACGGGGATGAAATTACTCACTTGAAAAAAAAAATGGCGTTGATGAATAAACTTTGAATAAAATCCTCAAGTAAGCGAGTCCGATGGTTTTAACGTGCGTGTCCTAGATTGAAAGATCTTG
>BJCM01249428.1:0-12166 GCA_018326385.1 Flaveria bidentis
GAAAAGGAGGGGAATATGAGGCTAAAAGTTCCAAAACTGTCATAAACATGCACCTATCTAGTCTCTAAGGTTAGTCATCGTGAATCTCAGGTGACTACATTGTAAAACAGGGTCAATGATCAGCAACTTGAGATATCTTATCTTAAGGAATAACTAGTTGGGAGACCTTTAAGAAGAGCTCAACCAGGAACACAAGAATCTGTAAATGTGTTGACCTAACCTCTAGCTCACCTATGCAAGTGGGTGATGCTACCAAAATAGGGGAGAAAGTCATCACAGACACAGAACCTGGGAGTTCTTCACAGAGCATGGACATTGAGGACTCACCATTCTCACTTGCAATTGTCCATACTCAGCAACTTCCTCAAGTTCACATTGATGTGGACTCAATAGACTCCTACATTCAGAGTCTTTTTGAGGAAGGTATACCAAGGGTCGTATCATCTCCACCTCAAGGAACTTCCAATTATATCATAGGGCGGATGTATGATGCAAATAGAAGAGCCCTTATTCTTCAAAGAGTTTAAGGGCAGCAAGAAGTTTTCAACTTTCAGACCTTGAACTTCTATGAAAGTCTTGACCTTGTCAGCATGCCACTTGTTAACCAAAGCCAATCTAGACAAGCTGACAGGCTGGCTTAAAGGATTCAAGACAAGATCACTATAGAGTTCAGCTTCAGAAAGAGACTAAGGCAATCAGGCAATATCATTCGTCAACTGGATGTTAAGGCAGACCCTAAGATTAGCTTCATAGGGGAAACCTTGACTGAAGGCCTAATGGTAGAACCTGAGAGCCCTGTCTCACCATCAACTACTACAGAGATTCATTCCTTTGATAAGACACCTGTAATTGAAGGTGCATCTCAACCTCTGTCTGGCCAGAGCTTGGAAGCTACACCAAGAAATGAAGGCCAAAGCTCTCTCCACCCTGAGCCACAAAGGTCTATGAGTGACAAAAGGAAAAGAAAAATGACTTCTGAGGAGATTGAGGAGGATGAGAGAGAGAGAGAGAGAGAGGAAAAGGAAGCTAAAGGGAGAAAGTTCCTCTACTAGGTCTACAAGATTCATGGAAGCTTCTATCAAGGCTGCCCCCAGGCCAAACACTCAGGATGATGAGTTGAGGGCAGTCAAGATCAACTACTTGTAGACTAGGAACTATGACATTGATAATATCATCTCCCTCCCCTTAGATGAATTAAATGATCTGGCTGACATGGAATTGTCAAAGGAAAGAAAGGAGACAGAGGATGCAAAATTACTTCTTTAAATCCAAGAAGAAAGAAGACAAAAAAGACTCTACAAGCATGTGCCTACTCTCTCCCCAGATCAAGAAAGTCCTTTACATGAGGATGTGGCTCTACAAGAACCTCAGGTAGACAAAGAAACTGATAGGATCAACATGATCAACTACTTGAGTGCCACATGTCTCTATCAGGCTGCTGCACTTCTTCCCTTACCCTTTGATTACATTGAGTTAAAGTATCTCAAACAGCTTGAACTTGAGTTATTCAAAGAAAGAAAGACCACTAAAAGGAAGTTAAGGGAAGAGGCTACAAAGTCAAGAGCCATCATCTAGAAATACATGAAGAAGTCTACTGGTAGGTAGAGGATGATGAGCTTCTTGAAGCTGTATGGATTCTCCGGAAGGAGACTTGGACCTATGTCTCTATCCACTATGGATGAGCATATTAGGGTGATCAAGTAGAAGATTCAAAGAGGTGAACTTGTTGACTTACACTCCCTACCAAGTTAGGTCCCTCAGGATGTGGAAATTTAGGTTAAACCATTTGAGATAACACAACTTGAATCTCCTGTTGAGCCTCAACAAGCTTCCACTTCTGATCCACAGTAGGGTTCTGTCCCCTCGCAATCTGAACCTGTGAGAGAGGAAGACCCAACTGAGAAAGACAAAGAAGATCAATCAGGTGTTGCAGGCCAGTCTTCTCAGTTAAAAGGTTCAAAGATGCAAAAAAGGATGGCTTCCAAACCAAAGCCGAAGAAGAAGAAGAAAGAAACATCCATCTCCAGACCTCAGGATGAGTCAGAACATCCTGAGGATGTGCAACAAGAGGATGCTCCACCAACTCCAATTCAACTAGCTCCTCTAGCATCAAGAAGACCCATTTTGTCCTAGACATACACTACAATTCTAGAAAGATGGCATGTCATCTGAGATCAAGGTGTTGAAAATGTCTACACATGGCAGGACATGTTCAATCTACCTCTGCATGATCTCTTTGACATAAGAAGACACTCTCAAAATACCTTCTCATGTCAAAGAGATCATGCAGAGGTAGGTTAAGCATGTCTTACCAGAAGTAGACATCTTGACCACCCTGATCTCTTGTGACATACCATATGTTTGGATTAGCAGCAAAGTTCCAGGACAAGATGGGCCTTCCTAATGTAAGAGGCTCTACTTGAGTTGGAATGGGTTAAGCAGCCTCTTCTTACACATCCTCAGGATGCTCTAACTTATCTTGAGGTATGGAAGTGGATGCCTTTGATTTCTTCATTGATACAGACTTAACTGAGTGGAGTGGCCTTCAGCACCAGATTGTTCTGTTTTGTCCTTCTTAGTTCGGTCCTCCTCCCTCACAGGTTTAGAAGGAAAGGGAGTTGAACGATAGTGTGGATAAGAAGATAAAGCTTGCTGAGGTTCTGTATGAGGTCCAAGTTATGTTGTCTCAAAGTGTTCACTTTAACCTCCACTTTTGAAGGGGCTTGACTTGGTGGAGTGTGTAACTCAACAAGCTCTCCTCTCTTGATCTTCTGCTTGATCACCCTAATGTGCTTATCCATATTAGATAGAGACATCGGACCAAGTCTCCTTTAGGAATATCCGTACAGCTTAAAGAAGCTCATCATACTTTACCTATCAACAGATTTCTTTTGACTATTTTGGATGGTGGCGCTTGACTTTGCTGCTTCTTCCCTCATCTTTCATTTAGCCGCCTTTTGTTCTTTGAGAACTTATAACTCAAGGTGCTTGAGGTATTCAAACTCAATGTACTCATATGACAAGGGAATTAGTACAACTTCCTGATAGAGACATGTGGCAGTCAAGTAGTTAATCATCTTTTGTTTGTCAGCCTCCTTATCTACCTGAGATTGTTTAGATGCCACACACTCTTCTTTAGGACTTTCTTGAACTAGAAAGAGGGTAGGGAATTTTTGTACAACCTTTTCTGACTTCTTTCTTCCTTGTTCTTAAGGAGCAACTCTATGTCAGCTAGTGCATTTAATTCCTCTAAGGGGAGAGAAATGATATCATTAGTATCATAGTTCCTGGTCCCTAAGTAGTGTATCCTGACTACTCTCAACTCATCATATTAAGTGCTAGGTCTATAAGCAACCTTAATAGCAACTTCCTTAAATCCTAAGGAACCACTTAGAACATTCTCCCCTTAGCATCCTCTTCCTCTCTCTCTCTCTCCCCTCCTCCTCAATCTTCTCAGGAGTCATTATCATTTTCCTTTTTTCACCCATAGACCTTTCTGACTCAGGGTGGAGAGAGGTTTGACCTTCATTGTCTGAATTAGCAATCAGACTCTTGCCAGAGAGAGGCTGTGAGACGCCTTCACTAGCAGGTGTTTCACTAAGGGAATAGGATACTGAAGATGTTGATTCTGAGACAGAAATGTATGGATTGTGGATACCGGATGCACCAAGCACATGACAGGGAATAGATCTCTTCTTAAAAAATTTCAATATTTTGATGGAGGATCTGTTTAGTTCGAAGGTGAAACCGGAGGATACATTTCAGGCAGAGGTAGTGTATCCAATGATAAGTTAAAGGTAGATAAAGTAAAATTTGTTAAATAGCTTAAACACAATCTTTTAAGTGTTTCTCAATTCTATGATCAAAAGCACCAAATGCTTTTCATAGAATATGAGTGTATTATCCTCAAACTTAGGATGATAATTCCTTAGGAATTGGTGCTTCTTAGATCTCCTAGGAAAGGGGATATGTACAAGCTTGATATGAATATTGTTTCCCCACTAGGTGAAGTATCATGCTTTCTTTCAAAAGCTAATGGTGATGAGTCAACTCTATGGCATAAAAGAATGTGTCATGTTAATTTTAAAACCATAAATAATTTGGTTAAGAATAACTTGGTACATGGTGTGCCTAAAAAGAAATTTTTCTACAAGGATAACTGTGTTGCATGTCTAAAAAGAAAGCCACACACGGTTCCTCATAAATCCAAAAAAGTTAACTCTATGACCACTCCATTACACTTATTACGCATGAATCTATTTGGTCCCACAAGTATAATGAGCATTGGAAGAAAATCATACTGCCATGTGATTGTTGATGATTTTACTAGATATACATGAGTATTCTTTTTAAGAACTAAAGATAAAACTTCTGAAACTTTAAAGTCTTTTATTCTTAAAATAGAAAATCAAATTGATCCAAGGTTAAAATAATCAGAAGTGATCAGGGGACTGAGTTTAAAAATCAAGTTATTGATGCATTCAACAACTCAAAAGGGATTGTAAGAAAATATAGTGCGTGTGTTTAAACCATGGGAACTCACCAACTTTCAAAGTTGTCCCTTTATTTTTAACATGTTTCAGGTTTACTACTTGTGGATTCTCTTAGTGCTCATATAAGACTTGGACCTAGTTTAACTAATATGTTATTTCTTTGTTTGAAGCTTCTGTATTGTATTGACTTATTTGTCTTGTAATGTTCAATGATTAATGATATTTAATATTATTTCAAATTAATTAGTTCCATGTGCTATGAACAATCGTTTCACATTCGTCCGCCTCAATGATTCCGCCATCGGTCGGGGTGTGACAAAGGATAATCTCCAGGCAATGCAAGAAGCAATCTTTTGTTTCAATATCAACTGCTGAAGCTGAATACATTCTTGCTGCTAGTTGTTGTGCTCAGCTGTTGTGGATTCAAATTCAGGTGTTGGATTATGGCTTCAATTTCAAAGAGATTCCTATCCATATTGACAACAAGAATGCCATTTCTATTATAGAAAATCTGGTCAATCACTCAAAGACAAAGCACATTGACATTGGGTACCATTTTATTAGAGATATTCATGAGAAAAATTTGATCAAGCTAGTTAAAGTTGACTCAAATGAACAATATGTTGATCTGTTCACAAAAGTATTTGATAAACAAAGATTTAAATATCTGATTACAGCTATTGAGATGATAAACATTAACTAGCTTAACTCTTAAATAAAACCTTCTAATATGTTTTTTGTCTATGTCATATAATCTAAGGCCAATTACAAAAGGTATTTCTTTCAAATTTGCTAAGTATGAATTCTTCCGAAGGGAAACTTTCCCTCGGAAGATATCTTTATTTATCTTCCGATGGAAACTATTTCTAATCTTGTATTATCTTCGGAAAAGTTTTAAGTCTCGGAAGAACATTCAGAGTGTTATCAAATCTATTTCTGAACTAATAAAACTTTTCATTCGAAAGATGTTTTTACTCTTGGAAGTAAGATTGTCTTACCTTCTGAAGTAAATTTGGCTTCAGAAGATATTATACTCGGAAGACTCATACTATCAGAAGAAAGCTTTATTTTGTAACATAAATCTTTGGGCCCTACTCTGTAAAAAGGTATAGATTTTCTTAATGATGTCGGAATATTTAAATGAGGTATCTTTACCACCCCTGTCAAATCATACCCCAAACTGTCATTTCACCTTATCCATCCATCATTTACTCCATTTAAATACTTCCAACTTCTCTCCTTAATCTTTTTACCCATTTAAGCCCTAAGTAGTCTTTATCTTCACTCTCACTCTCCAAAATTACCTTACTCTTCTTGAATTTTCCACAATGGCTCCAAACCCTCAACACAACCAAGTCGCGCTCCTTGACTCTTCAAAGGATGCGGACTTTTTTGAAATTATCCAGTTTTAGATTTAGTCTACCTACTACACAGCCCTCACTATTAACCCCAATGTATACTCCTGCCATATGGCTGAATTTTGGCAAATGGTTAGACTAACACTTGAATTGAGTTATGGTTATTAGGTCAAGAATCTATGGCCAAAGGTATCAGGGACAACTTAATGCTTCATGATGAGGTTTCTCCTACTTAATTCCCCAAATCGCATTTGGAAGACACCTATACCCAAATGGGGTACAGTTGAAATTGAAGCAGGTCCACAGTCTACAAGTTCAACTTCTCCTACTACTAGAAGTTTTTGCTTCACATAGTCCTCCACTGTCTATCAAACAAATCTAGAAGATGGGATCAAATTCCTTATCATACAGATTGCCTAGTTCACGGGTTAGTAAAGGGAGACATTCTACATAATCCCAGGTTTATTCAACATATAATCAACTGTGAGCTGGATCAGGATAAGCTTGTCTATGCAATTACTCTTCTTATCCATCACATGAGGCCATCCATCTTTAAGGTTTTGAAGAGGGTGTCCACCAACTTCACCGAAAGACATACTTCACTTCTTCCAGGTATGATTGAGCCAATGGCTCCTGGTGACATCCCTGTACAACCCAGAGGTGATGAACCCACACCATCAATATCCACTTTGGTGCCAACTTTTCCATCCGATCCCATAAAATATAAATATTAGAGACGCTCCTAGCGAACCCTTGTTCAATCTTCTCTAATTGAACAAGTTCCCCCTGTTCAATCCATAAAGGCTAGAGTGAAAAAATAGGCTTCCACTCAGTCTGAAGTCCAATCATCCTTCTCACTTGACCTTAATATGGGTATTGAGTCTCCTTAGTCTCAATCCCATGAGCCCCAAACCCAAACTAAAAGCTCTCAGGGTGAGTCATTATACTCCCCTAAGCAACCAAAAAAGGACACCCAAATCATAGGCTCTATGCCTCTATACATTGATAAAGGTCTCGGGTCATTAGGCATAACCTCCATATCCGTTACTCACATACTTACCGGTACTGATAAAGATTTCATGTTCCTCCAAGGCCATAATGTTAATCTACAACACCCATATAAAGATGAGCTGAGCCTAGAGAAACCTATGACTTCTAGCCCCTATCAAAAAAAGCCAAACTGAGGTAAGTCCCACTAATATGGAGGGGCCTCATGTATGCCACTACTAAAAGTGTCTCATTGGACTCTCAAGACAGTGGTAATATCTCTAAGACTGAATCTGGGGCAACTCTGCCTGTTGATGACTCTGAAAGAGACATCACCTTGCAGACGAAATCAGGGTGCCAAGAAACCACATTTGGTGATGAAGATGAACATACACGATATGTTTTATCATCTCCCTATGATTCTTCTAAATAAGTGAGGGAAGTATGAAACTCATCACAAGAGACCTACTTTCTAAAGTCTTAAACCTTGAATTAAATGATAAGACTTTAGAGGATAGGTCTGCCACTCAGTAACTTGAGATCGAAAATCTCAAGGCTTAACTAGCTATGACATAGATTGAGAGATCTGTTAGACATGTACCAATTCAAGTCTCTCTAACTTCTTCCTCTAGCTCATCAAGATCTCAATATGATGCTACCAAAAAAGGGAGAATGTTCAAAGTGAAACACATGTGTAGCAAAGCTTGGCTCTTTCAACATTTCTTCAAGATGCCCTGCTCCACAAGCAACTGTTTTTACTCGAACCACCTACTATCATTCTTCAAGTGGACCCAAAGATTCTCATGGATCTTAACAGATTCTTAACTAAGTTTCTAATGGGTTCCTCACTTGAATAACCAAGTTTGAATGTTGTTATGGCATACTTTGGAGCTGAAGAGCATCAAAGGTTAAACGCACCACCTACCACAAAGGAAAGAGTTGGTCAACCTAAGGTCCACATTGAACCTGAGATTGATTTCGAAGGGAATATAAGGACCGATGGCCCAACAGCTGAATCAGTTGGGACAGGTAGTGCAATCCCACTAACTTTCAAAGCTAAAGTGCAAGTTGCAAAAGGATTATCTTCTTTGTTTGATGATCTAATTATTAAAGAGGAAAATCTTAAACTAGCCTTTGAGGTAAATAGTGAAGACTTTTTCAAAACCCCTCTTACTCAAACACCTTTATCACCACAAGCTCAAATCACCACCTACCAACCTGAATCCTCTTCACCAGAATCTCCAAAGGCTCAAGCTTTTGAAGACATCAAATGTAAAAGGAAGATGAGTGCGAAAGAACTGTTAGAGGAGGAAAGGATGGAGAAGATGAAAAGAAAAGGTAGACTCACCACTGGAAAACTATTACCTGCTAGTAGCAAATAAGCAATGGCAGCCCAGGAGCCTATCAACAACAAGAAAAGGGTGGAAATTATTGAAAAACTTGTCAATCTTAGAGTATCAAATGAAGATGTGCTCCTCTTACCACTTGAGAAGTTGGTGGAGTTAGAAAAGGCAACCTTGCTACAAAAAGAACAAGAGGAAGCAACAAGGTTAGCCTTAGAAGAGGAAGAGAATAGAAAGAAAGAGGAAGCTAAGCAATAGTTGAGGAGTAAGAGGACAATGTTCTTATGTTTTATGGTCTTCTCTCTTGAAGAACCAACTCCTTATGAAAATGAAACATCTTGTGGCTTTTCCATAAAGAACAAGATTAAATGGATAAGGTGAGGAAAAAGGCAGCAGTAGGGAGAAGAAGAAGAAAGAGGAAGAAGCACAACTTGTGGCAACCAAAAAGATAGGAGACAAAGCCTAGATGAAGGAATATCTTAGAGCCCATGGGGTCTTTGGCAGACAAGTTAGCCCCATGTCTGTGAAGACCCTATTGTGACATGTTAGTGACATCAAGGCTAACATTCACTTAGGAAGAAGGAAAGAGGTTTACCTAAGTTCTTAGAGGATGACACCCAATCTTGCACCTCAATCATAACCTCAACATAAACCTGAGCCAACACCCTTTCCTTTCACAATAAAAGCTGAACCAACCATTGAACCTTACACCCCTGAACCTACACCGTTAGCCATACCCTTATTCTCACCCATTGCCTCACAACAACCACATTCACTACCCATTCTAATACCCAAAACATTCCCCAGAACTCAATCCTCTTCTAGCCAACAATCAACCACACACACTTCATCCAAACCACCCCCTGAGTTAAGTAAACCTCTGACCTTGGAGGAATTCAAGGAAATCAAGAAAAGGAGTCCATAGAATTAACATTCGTCAATGGCTCTTCTAGTTCCCTCAAAAGAGAAACATTTCTTGATTTACCTAGGGGAACTCTGGACCAATCATTTCAACTCTTAGCAACTAACTCTAATTCACTCAATAAAGAAGAGAAGAAGCTAAGAAGAAGACTGGTGACTCTTTTGGACACGAGGAAGGGGAACAAGCTGCTACTCAACCCCTCATTCCTAGGAAGAGAATTGTCCAATAGAGGTTTGAAGACAGTTCTCAACTTTGTTATAGAAAGAGAGAATGACGAGGTCAACAGACTCAACACTCAATGTCTGCTTCACTCAAGTAGATTTGATATTGCTAAGTTAGTAGAGAAGCCATTCTCCAACCCCTCTAACTCTCAGACAACTACTCACATTCGATATTACCTGAGCAACCTTCACCTTGCTGAGTTGACTGCAAGAGCAAGGATTAAAGAAGAGTTGAAAAAAAGAGAGCAGACAGAAAAGGAAGGGTTAATAAAGGGGACTTTTCTTCAAATGGTTGAAGGCCCTAACTTGGAAACTATAGTTGGATGTGAGTATAACTATAACTCCCGTCAACTAACTTTTTTTCGAGGGCCACATCAAAGGGTATATGTTATCCAAAGTAACAGACTGGATTTGTTATCTACAAAGGATCAATACCAACTTCTCAGCACCACCTCTGGAGAGAATAAAGAAACAGACAGATATATGCTTACCTTAGTGGTGAAAGTTTTGAGAAGAATACAGTGAAGTTTTTGTAGCATTATCCTAGGGGGAGTTTGTTAGGATATATAAGGCTGGTGCAACCAAAACAACACTTGGAATAATTTTTGGTAAAACAGATAAAGACTTCCGAAGGCAAAGCTACACTTTTGAAGAGTAATAAAGAAGAACTTCCGAAGAAAGAACTTTTTCTTCCGAAGACAAAGTACCAACTTTTGAAGACAAATACTTCGAAGAATTCAACGCAAACAACTTCTGAAGTATAAAGACTTGAAGATCATTAGAAGTTTCAGAAGAAGTAGACTCTTTCAAAGCATAAGTGGCAGTTAACCTTTGGAAGAATCTACTATGAACTAGTGGATTACATTGTCCTTTTGACAAGTCGCTGCAACCTTTGAGATACTTCATGGTGTTTTCTCACACCCATGTCGTTGACAATACTTTATTCACTGTTCATCGTTTATCAGCTAGTACAGTTACTAACTTTAGTTGGTAACAAAAAGGTAAGTCATGGACATGTCATGACTATCTTATCTAGAATTGTATTTTATCATAGATACCTTACTACTAGCAATGTAGTATTTGTTTAGTAGTAATTTACTAGTAGGTAATCTAAGTATAACTGGCTGTAGATAGTAGTATGTATAGCTCTCAAGCAAGGAAGTAATCTTGCAATCTTTGAGTTGAGAAGCAATATATACAAGTATCTTGAAAATTATTTTTTGTGTCTTGTTTACTTAGTATATTATTATCTACACTTAAGGGATTTTGCTTCATCATTTGAGTATGACTTAGTGAGTTTAAGAGAGAACACTTGTGTTGAGTGACCAAAACCGATCCTGCACACCAACAACTATCATTTTTAGATATGAACAAACCCTGATGTCAATGTTTCAAGCTCCTTGGATCTATGAAAAAGAATCTAGATTCAAACTTTACCGTTTAAATACATTCTCAATATCATATGATCAAGATTTCATGCATAAATCTACAATTGAACGTACATCACATTCATTTTCTTTGTTTGTTTTCCTTTCTTTCTCTAGAATGCGTTCTATCTCTACTTTCTTCTTTTAACAACATTGTTTCACAAGAATTGAGGGAGTGTAGGCAGCTACTGTTCTTTAGATAAGGGAATATCAGGGTTAGAATTCCCTACAAACATATTTATGTCTCTAACTTTCATCGTTTTAACTATTTAACACAACACTTTGCTCTTTAACTTTATTTTCAAAGTTGGGGTTGTTACACATAAACATTAGTATGTATGAAGCAAAAAATTAAAAAAAATATAAACTGTAGTGTGACATCCGGTAAATTTCCGTTATCCAACTCCGTTAGTTCCGCTAAGTTTTGCATACACGTGTCGTGAGCACACACTAGTTGTCGTTTAAACGTTGGTGAGTTAATAATAATTAATAATGTTAAATGAGTGATAATCTAGTTGTCAATGTGATTATGTTGTTATATTATGTGTTACATGTTTTAAACGTTAAATAAGAAAGTTTATCGCGTAACATGGAAACGTGCTTATTTATTCGTATATCTTGTGTTTTTATAGAGATAAAATATATAATGATTATTATTATTTTATATCCTTATACTTTCAAGTTAAAAACATAACACAAAGAGTTTAAAGTCTAACTTTTTATAAAATGCAAAACACAAGGGTTTAAAGGGTAAATATGTGAAATTAATTAAAATAAAACAAAAGAAACCCTAAACCAACCACCCATCGGCCGCAACATCCATCCCCCAGCCCCCTTCACTTTGATTTCGAGCACAATCCAGCAAGAACTCGTCGATTTGGTTTGATTTCAAGGGTTAGATCACGTGGAAATCATCAATTGCAAGTTATTACACGATTAAAGGTTAGATTTTTCATGTTTTCGTGAGTTTTTCATTATGGCCGAACCTAAATTCGTGAATTGGCCATCATGGGATTGAAATTGATGTTGTTTGATGTTGTTAGTAAGTTAGTTTGATAGAATACATGTTGTTTAACGTGGATTATGCATGAATTGTATGTTTTTAGTGGATTGATCATGAGTTTTGAAGGTTTGACAAACCCTAGTTCAAAAATTGATGAAATTATGGATGATTGATGATTGTTTGATGAATGTATGATGATAAATAGGTTGTATGAATGTTAGAATACATTGATCTTGCAAGAAAGTTGGGATTTTGATGAATTGTTCATAGGTTACTAAGAATAGTAACTTTATTTTGCATGAAACGTTGAATTGTTGATGAATTGATGTTATGGATGTGTTCTTGATGATAATTTGATGTTAGATTGATGTTGTAATCATTGGGAATTCAAGAACACGTGTTAAAGTTCATA